>VHZZ01006130.1:6268-20955 GCA_009801015.1 Silene noctiflora
CAATTGACGAATTCCGTCACAAAAAGTCAAGATTCCGTTAAAATTAACGGAAAACATAAATAAGGATTGTTTAAAACTTATAATTACAATTAAAAATCTTATAATAGCATTGTTTGTCACTAACCTAATGGAGGAGTAGAGAGTTATGGTAGAGGTGGAAGGGAGATGGGTGATTAATTAGGATTGGTTTGGGGAGAAGAAGAAAATTTATTTTTAAGTAAAGGATTAAAGAGAAAAATAAGGTTTTAATTATGTTTTTCGTTAGTTTAAACGGAAATCCGACTTTTTTTAATGGTGAATAGCATTTGGTACCTCTCGACAAGTCAACATAAAATTTTAGGTATCTTTGGGAAAAAAAAAGGTTAGATACCGCAAAATGTTAGGTACTCCTGCCAAAAAAAAAAATATAAATAATATAAAAAAAAAAAAAGGAATGTTGTATTTGAAGTTGAATGGAGTGAATAGTTGGGTTGTCCGAAGTAATAATTGGGACGGAACGGCGGCCATGATTTCACTCTACTTTCCCCTCTAAAATCATCATCATCGTCGTCATCATACAAACAAATGTCCTGGTTATCAATTCCAATTCCTAACCCCTTCAAATCCCTACAATTTTACGACGACGAAGACGATGATCAACAACAACAGTCGTATAATGTAGCAGCACAAATCGATAACGACGCCGCATCAGCTGCCGGCGGCGGAGTGAAGGAGGATCTAACAGCGATTGGAGAGTCAATATCGCGTCAATTTCGCGGTGTGGCAGCGTTTCTTGCGCCACCTCCCGACGAAGCTGCGAGTTCGTCCTCGGCCGTGGCGGGAATTCGGAGTGATTTGGCCGAGATCGGAGGTACTTTCAAAAACACACTCTCTCTCTTCTCAAACCCTAACAATGCTGTCTCCCAGATTTCCAAGCTTGCCTCCGATTTCCTCCTATTGAATGAAGAACAAAATAGTCAGAATATCAACAATAATGAAGAATATGATGATGATGATGATGATGATGAATATGATGATGATGAGTATGGCTCAGGTGTAACTGATCAAGTCATTGAGTTCGCGCGCCAGATTTCGGATCGTCCTGAGCTCTGGATTGATTTTCCATTATCTCTTCAACACTATGGTATACACTTACTCTCAATAAATTATCTTCTCTGCGTTTTTTTAGTATTATACATTTATACTCGTACTATGTTTTGTCTACCATTTTGTGCGTGATTAAAGATTTAGGTACATGACAGTTGGACACATACAAGGATTCCGATACTTGGATGCGATTTTTGTGATTGTTTTCCCCATTTTTGTTTGTTGGAATTAAGTCCCTCCATTATGGAGTCAGATGTTTCTAATTGAGACATAATGAGGGGGAGTTTGTAGGTCACTAAAACTTACTTCTACATTGATCATGGTAATGAATATAGTTAAATTACATGAAAGTTATAACCTTTGAGTGATCAATAAAATTCCTAGTGCGACTATAGTGAGGACGTAGCGAAGTTGGTGAACCTCGAAAATATTGTGTCCTTATTATTTTTCTGTTTCTTATTATCGTTATTATTGTGTGAGTGACTCATACAAAAATCCCTACAAACTGGTATCAGAGCTCGGTTGGTTGGGCGGGGGAGGGAAGAGCGATCCACTAAAATTCACAATAATGGAAGAAGGCAAAATTTATTCGATAAATTCGATGGGAAAGATTTTGTTTTATGGAAAATGCAAATAATGGATTATTTGTATTCAAAGAATTTACATCTTCCTTTGGAAGGCACTAAGCTGGATTCCATGGAAAACGAAGAGTGGGAAAAATTGGATAGACAAGCGCTAGGTGCGGAGGATGAAGGTGATCTTTGGTCTGTGAGTGTCGAAGATCCGATTGAGTCTTAGAGTATTAGACTCGAGTATTAGACTCTGGTGTATCATTTCACCCTAACCCATGTAAAAATTCCTTTATAAGTTTATTGATGGAGGGTGTGGTATTGCTTACTTAGCAAATAGTAGGCGATGCTGATTATGGGAACAGATGATGTTAAAATCCGTACTTTGATTTGGGGTAGGTGGGAGCTAACAGATGTCATGTTCATCCCGAACTTGAAAAAGAAATTGATATCTGTTGGAAAGCTCGTTGAAGCAGGCTACAAGGTTGTCTTTGAGAGAAAAGTTCCTGGAAAATAGTCAAGGAAGCTATGGTGGTAGCTCGTGGGACTAATAGTGAAACTTTGTACAACACTCGATGGTGTAGTGACATGAGTAGTTTAACTGCGGGAGGGATGAAGAATGAAGTTGTTTCACGAGACTTGTTGTGGGATCCGAAAACTATGCATAGTGGGCTTTACACTAAGCACCGTGGGAATAAAGTCGGTGGCTTGAAGGCAGAAGGTGGTCCGAGAACGCACAACGTGAAACTGACATGCTTAAATGTGTGAAAATTCAAGAAGTTCTTTAAGGCATGTATGGGTATTTCGTTTTGGTGAGGGTGCACGCCCCGGAAAACGATGAATGAAGCCCGACAAGTATGGTTGCCGGTGGGAACTAACTTGAATGGTAAAGGGTCGAGGTTTGGTAGTACCTTGGCGGCTTGGCTGGACTTTTGCGAGAGGCATGAGTGAACATGGTTGCATTAGGTGGAAAAGTAAAGTATGGGTTACCTCCATAATTGTCGGGAGGTGGGAGATTGTTGGAATTAAGTCCCTCCATTATGGAGTTAGATGTTTCTAATTGAGACATAATGAGGAGGAGTTTCTAAGTCACTAAAACTTACTTCTACATTGATCATGGTAATGAATATAGTTAAGTTACATGGAAGTTATAACTTGACATTTAGCTATAAAAGAAGGAGAAAAGCTATGTAATTTTTATCCTCATATTTGAGTGATCAATAAAATTGCTAGTGCGACTATAGTGAGAACGTAGCCAAGTTGGTGAACCTCGTAAATATCGTGTCCTTATTATTTTTCTGATTCTTATTATCTTTATTAGTGTGTGAGTGACTCATACCAAAAAGCCCTACATTGTTGTTATAGAATACTGGAATTTTGTGTAATTTTTAATTCTTTCATTTAAAACTACTTGTTTTAACTGTGACTAGAGATTGGGATACACGAGAGCATTCGACAATGATGTAATGAGTTGGAGGTATTCTCTATTGATAAGTATGTGGTATTTGTGTGTCAAAGATGTTACTGGTTGCCGCTAGAAAGAACGATCCGGGAGGCTAATTAAAGCACCCTTCTCTATTTTGGTGACCAGTGTTCTCCCAAAAACAATTCTCTTCATTTCTAGACAAGTCACCTCATTTGTTTTCTTTTTCCCTTCCCCTTCCTTTGTGCCCGCAGCATCTTTCGCATTGTGGTCTCAGGGTCACCGTAAAAGCATTGACTTGGGCAGTGAGTGTTTTTCTTTGTTCTTTATGGTGGCGGGGATGCTTTAATTTAGTAGCTGTTTTGAAGATTACAGAGATCAATTTTATCAGGTGAAAACACGTGAGCTGTGTATTTGACATATTCATTTTTTTGGGGTTATTTGGCAGAAGCTGCAATAGTATTTTAGTTAGCGTTACACGTAACAATAGAAGAAGCTAACTGTAGCTGTACTACTACAGACGAAGGAAACATAGAAATACAATGCATACAGATATTAAAACTCAACAAAATTGGCTTTTTTTCTCTTTTTTTTTTTATTATTTTAATAAGCTTGAGTCCAATCTGAGTCCACCTGAATTTAGGTAAGGCATACAGCTAAAGGGCGAACAATTCATTGTTCAATTTTCTGATGTGAATTCTATCGTCTCTCATGCTTTATACCTTTATGAATCTCATGTCTGTTCCATACTGCCATTTTATTATCCCTTACTAGTTTAACACTCACTTTAGTACTCTGAGTACATCCAATGTACGCAACCTTACCCTTGTGTTTGCGATTCAAGAGGTTGTTTCCGAATACAAATTGCATACTGTGTACATCCGGCCCCTCCTACCCTGCAATTTGCCGGAGCCATTGAGGCACTGCCGTAATGTTGTAAACTATTTCGAATGACTGCCACTTTACGATAAAAAGTAGCACAACAAATTTAGCGAGCCATTTTCTTATATATTCTATTATAATACAGAACCAAAGTATAATGAGTATGTGGCTCCATTAAAAATGTGAACATCTACTTTTATTTTGTTCGGCTCACTTACCCCACAAATTTGCGGGAGCCATTGAGCCCCTGTGGTAATGTTGTTTTTCTTAAAAACTTCACTTGCCCAAATGTCTGTAACTATCCTAATTCGTTTGGTAAACCGTAAACTATTTCCCCTTTCTTATTTTCATCAATGTAAAGAGCCATTCTTCTACTTGTGAACATTGTGAGCAGACTGCATAGACATTTAAACGATATAGTTTCATTCACTTTCCTATGTATGTAATAATCTATTTTATTTTGATGATATAAAACCCATTTATTGATCATTGATCTGCTTACTATATTTTCTAAAACCTTAATTATTTACAATTGATGCATCTTTTTTTATTTCATTATAGTTTGTTAGCATGTGTTGGGTATTTTTTTTAAGTAGTTTGTGTTCTAGTTTATACACAAATCCAATTTGTATGTGTTTGGGTTTAATTGAACTAATGTATGTAGATGTGGGATGCAAAACAAATTGAGTAGTCAAGAGAGAGAGAAAGATGAGAGATAAAGTTCTCTCAAAAACCCACAGAAATTAGAAGGAGATCCGAAATTCATTTTCCTGTCTCCTTCCCCAAGCTCTTATTGCCCCTTTTTTCTTAGTCATCTTCCTTCTTCATGATTAAGTAGATGTCTAGTCTCTTATCTTAAGTTTTCTAATGGAAAAATTTTCAGCTTTCTTTCTCGATTTCTCCTTGGTAAAGACTAGAGTTTAATTTGCTCTTAATTTTAGCCTAGGAGAGGGTTTTTTTCAGTCATATGTCTTAGTTAAGGAAGGTTTAAATGAAGAATTTAATAGCAATTTTTTAACAGTTGACTTTAGAAATTGACAAAATCATTGTTGATTTCTTCATATTTGAAATGTGGAGTATCTTTATGATGAATTTGTGGAAGTTTTTAATCCCTTGGATTTCTAAACAAATCTGAAATTTCTTGCAGTTAGGTCTCTTTGTTACCCTTTAGTGTTATTTAATTTGTATGTAGAATTTTGTAAGGTTTTAACTAAGTTTATTTTTTTAATTCTTTCATAGGTTATTAAAGTGACGTACTTTTCCCGAGGAGAGTCTTTCTTTGTACCCTTTTATCTTATGGACTTATGGTTACCTCGTGGTAAATGGAAATTCTTTGAATTTCGTTTACCGTTCTCATCCGCAAGGATGTTATAGGTTGATTTATAATCATCCTAGTTTCCTTACCTTATCAAAAAAAAAAAATGTATGTAGATGTGTAATAATTGGTTTATTGTATCTAATATCTTTTATGTTTAGTTTGATTTGCTAAACAAAGTGGAAGGATGGAGAAGAAATAAAAGGAGGAAGGAAAATGTGGAAATTAGATTTACTATCAAACTCGCGTGATTATGCTTGGTCAATGATACAAATCTGGCTTTTAATCTCACTAATGTTTTTAAATATTAGGTAGTGTTTGACGAATAAAAATTTTTAGGTAATTCCTTGCAATATGGCCTAAATATTAGGTAGTCTCTGACAAAAAAACTAAAATTATGTCCAACATCGTCCTTTTTTTTAATTTTAAAGAGGGCTACCATGCATAATAGGTAAAGGGGCAAAAGGAATGGCCAATAAAAGTGTGACACGATTTAAAATTTTAAACATGTAATTGCCATAGATGTATGCATTGCTTGTTACGCCTTGCGCAAAAAGCGCACACAAAGCACCTTGAGTCAATCTGGCTTGTCCCTCACTGAATTTAAAGCTTAATCACACCCGAGGCACGCTCTTTGAACTAAGGCGGTTATAACTAAGGGTTGACTTGTGTAGGAAGTTGGGCGCAAACTCTGTAGTAAATTAGCTAATGTGGGATAGTGGGTGCACCAGGAGTTATTCTACTGGGCATGTTACTAAGGTGTTTCAATGCTCATTACTTTTCCACTGTGTATCATAATCTGAAATATAAAAAGACCTTGTAACTTTTGTTTGGAACTTTTATATTTTGATCTTGCGAGAATTATATTGTTTTTCTATAACTTTTCAACGGTTGGCGTCCGTATGAACTAGCGCATTGTTAATGATTACCACCATCATCCTGCGAGTGCTAGGATAGTCATCACCCTGGTGCCTTTATTATCCACACAAGTAAATTGTACTCCATCTTAGCTCCAACTTTTTCTTATGGCTTGCTGACTTGATAGGAGATCTAGTTTTTTAGAAGCCTTCTTATTGTATTTGAAGGTATGTAAAGGAAACCTCTATGAAATTTTGAATAAGCTCTACAGAGTGAAACTTCCTCCCTTCTGATCCTATAACTGGATATGTTTGATGGATCGTAAGAAGTTTCCTGTGGAAGTACCTTACTGCCACTCTGTAACCAGTGTGGCTGTGTCAGGATGTATTGCGTTTACTCGCCCTTACTAAATAATTTGAAATGAGCATGCCTCAATTGTTAATCTTATGGCCTTGTATTTGTTAATTACAGATTTTAATATGTCTGAGGTTCAATGTGAGCATGCTTCCATTGTTGAGCGCTTGGTTCCTAGTCTTGCTGATCTTAAAAACAGAATCAGCAACTACAAAAGTGAGCAGCAATTTTGGATGATATACTTTATTCTGTTGCTCCCAAGGTTGAATGATAGTGGCTTAGAGCTGCTGTCAACTCCACAGGCAAGACCTTTGTTTTCATCGATTGGTTTATCTTGTTGGATAAAGTATATTCTTTGCAGAGTCCATTTTGCTTGCGCAGTTCATTTTTGCTTGGGATGTGTATGCTTTATGTTACTTGCAGTAGACCTGATCCGTGGTGCATGGTTTACTTCTGTCATGTTTTTTTAGTCCTTTCACTTTATTGAAGGAACAAAATACTGCTCCCTCCGTCCCGGTGTTTGTTTAACTTTGGTTTTGTCACAAAGACCAAGGAGAGGGGAGGGGACCATTTGGGTGTGTTGTCGTTGAGTGACAAGTGGACAATAGGTTATGTGGATGATCAAATTACCCTTCAAAAATATTCCCAATATAGAAAGGTAAACAAATGACTGAAACACCCATAAATGGTAGGTAAAACAATTGACCGGGACGGAGGGAGTACCTATTTGAAAACTTGCGGCAAATCAGCATCAGAACTTTTTTGTTAATTGGACGTTTCCTGCATTTTTCTATCCCTTCTTCAAAAATATTCCCATTATTTTTCTATCCCACAAAGGAACATATTAGCAGTTTTAGTTGTCTTTTTTCTGGGTTCACATATATGCTTCATTAGAAGTTTTGTTGCCCATCTTTCCTTGAGGTGCAAATAAAATAAATACATCCTGATTATACACAGATTTTTGACATACTTGGTGACTTTTGCACGAGGAAGAATGTCTGAGTGACTCTAATTAAAATCAGATATGATTTCTAATTGAACAGTTCATCATGTCAAATTCTTTTTTCAGATCATTCAAACAAGAGAGACGCTTCTAATGATGCTTCAAACAAAGAAAAATGAAGAAATCAGTCCTGAAAACTGTCAATCTCACAGTTCTTTGGAATTGGACAATGAAGTTGATGTTGCAGAACCAGAGAATAATCATTTTGTGGAAGATGTAACAACCATCGATAATGCAGGTGCTGCAAGTAATATTGGAAGCAATGAATCCAACACTACTGATAAACTTGAAGGGATAGAGGGAGCGAGCACCGTCACTTCCGCCCATTGTTATACCAAAACTGATGACCCAGAATTAAGTAGGATCTTATCAAGTGAAGTAGGTAAAGCACATGAAAACCTATCGCATCCGACAGAACCTGTTCCAAAGAGGTTCTTGACAGATGATGACGTTTCTTTCAGTGACCTTGAAGATGATGATAATGATCTCCCTAATAGAGAAGCTAGCTCAGGTTCATCACAGATAAAAAGGAATTCTTCAACGGAAGGGTCCTCTGACTGGGTGCGATTGAATGAGGGAATCAAAGAAAGCCACGACAGAGGTAAGACAGGTTCACGAGACCGAGAATCAGAAGGTGAGGATTCAACTGACTGGCTTACTGTTGATGATTTTGATCCCTGACAATTTGGAGTTTCCAGATCTATGTAAAGGTTTAAGTTTTACTTCTTTTGTTTATATTAATCCATAACTGCTGTTTGTATATAAAAATCATCTCAAGATTACATATGAAAGAAGCCATATCTCTCAGTTACTTCTGGGTTTGTTTGCTGTGGCTGATGTCGTATGTAGTGAATACTATGTGCTGCATTAATATTGTTAGAACGGTTGTGACTCTTAGTATAGGCCAACCTCAGAGTTATCCACTGAAAAAGCTAACTGCCATTTAGACGAGTACCGACAGACAAGAGTTGCAATTAACCAAATTGTAACGATTTTTCTACTGGTTTGTGGACATAATAGCAACTTGTGGATGTCCCAACATTCTAGTTAAACCTGGCTTAGATAGCAAAGGCCTTGGACTCCTTGGACTAGGGTGTCATGCATGAATGTACGATTGTTCCTTAAGAAGTGTTAGATACTGAGGGTATACAACAATGTTGTAAACTATACCGAGACAATCAAATGGATAATAAATTATCTCCCCTCAATTTATTGTAGCATCGTGCACGAAACACTTTCCTTCAAGAATTATTCGGCCCTTTTACATGTCGTAGGTTTTACGAATACTCTTCTGAGATAAGCCTACAATTACTCTCTTTTTGGGAGCAGAGGAAGAGAATACAAATGGAGTATTAGTATGAAGTGACACTCAAAGATGATGAATTTCAGTGATGAAGTCTCAATGGAGTTCCTTCTAAAATGATCAAATTTATGATAAAAGAGGGTGTATTTCTTAATTGATCAAAAAATATCCATATATAGAAACGTAGACAGTCAAGCGGAACAGGTAAAATAGAAAACGTAAACAATTCAATAGTATAAATGAAGTATTATTATTTTCTCATATTTTAATTATGATAAAGATGATGTATTTCTGAATATGATATTTATCCCACATTGAAGAATTATGTAGATGTGGTGAATATATTACATATAAATAGTGGAATAGTCTCACATTGGAAGATTACCATTAGGTACATGATCCCGTGATTATAAATATGAGTAATCTTTGAAACTTAGGTATCAAACAAAAATCTTTGAGTCTCTTAAATATTGTTTTAGAGGAGTCTTTAGAGTTTGTATTATTAAAAATAAATTAATTAATTAATTTAGGAAAGTATCCTAAAAAATATAGTGGAAAATATTTTAATTATTATTATAATTAGAATATAATATATATTTCCTATATTATATTCAATATGTATAATTTTAAAATAAAAAATTTTACATTTCATTTTGACAAAAAAATATCGTAAAAAAAATTACGAAAATAATATAATTAGATTGGTGGTATCACTGGAGTATAAATTTCATATTATTTGCACATATTTTAATTATGATAAAAAATAGAAAAAAAAACATACGAATATTAATAAATGGTATATAATTATTACATATATTGAAGTAGCAATTGTCCATATTCGGAATTTGGGCTGGATGTTGACCTAGGTGCGAAAAAGATGGTGTTTTTCTTAGTATGTTATTTGTCCCCCATTGGAAAATAATGCATGTATGGCGAATATAGTACATATAAATAGTAGAATTGTCTCACATTGAAAGATTAGATAAGACGGGTGATTCTTTGATTATAAATACAAGACATCATTTGAACTTAGGTATGAACAAAAAATCCTTTTGAATCTCTTAAGTATGTCTTAGAAAGCTCTTAAGAGTTTGTATAATTCTCTCCACAATATGATATAATTTTCTATATTATATTCAAGTGACAATGTTTATAATTTTTATTTATATAAAAACTTATACATTTCATTTGGCAAAAAGGTATCGTAAAAAAAAATTATGAAAATTATATAATTAGATTCATGTTAAAAAATGCTATCATTAAAGTATATATTTTATATCATTTGCACACATTTTAATTATGAAAAAAAAACGTACGGATATTAATAGATAGCATAATATTTGTTCATTATCAAAGCGGGTTGGATGGGAATTAGGTGCGAAAAATATGAGTACTTCTAACTATATTATTTGTCCCACATTGAAAAACAACACTCTCTTCTTAACTAATGTGAACTCATCTCATAATTGACTTGATATAACAGATTTTCCAACAGGTCACATATAGGTCCACCACTTTTCTATTTTTTCTGGTTGCTTCTTCAATTCTTTGTTTCTTCATTCTCTCTCAAATTTTTCACTACTTCTTCTTCCTCTTCATTTCTTCATTCTCTCTCCAATTTTCAATTTTTTCTTCCTTGTTGAAACTTCCAGATCTCAAGAAAAAAAGCAAGAAAATGACGAACATTCAACTGTGAACAATATTACAAGCGAACTGAAAAGCTGAACTGTAACACCCTTCTGCAATTGACCAAATGATAGCGCCGACAGCATGAACAACGACGACGAGAGATGGATGCGTACAGAAGGCCTGATAGGACGCCGACGTTGGCTCCTATGTCTATGAATACTGAGATGGTGTCTAATGTTGATTGGGGTAAAAGTCCGTTGGACAATAAAACGACCTAATAAAGCCATCTTAAAATCAATCCCCAACATGTTCATACCGAGATTGGACAGGATAGAAACACGAACACCAATTCTACAAGGAAATTAAACTTCGAAAATGAAGTGGTGACGGAATTGGAATCCATGCTTCAGTAAAGAAATTTAACAAGAGGGATTAGATAATAGTGAACAGACCAAGGAAATTTACAATTAAGAGAAGGATAATGGGTTGGCGTTGACAGTAAAAGAGGTAGTGGAGGTAAGAAGATGTTCAATTGATCAGATTTCAGTAAAAATTAGACAAGGATATGCAAGATATTGGGAAAGAGGATTGTGGTAGGCTGATAATTATTAAAGAGTGGGGTAACAAAAGCAAAAGGGCGATTTTCTAAAAAGTAAAGGAAAAGGAAACTCTCGGTTGAGAGGGAACTCTCATTTTTAGAGAGAAATTTGAGCTGCTTGCGTAATACTGAGTTATACACTATAGCAGTACCGTTACTCATCACTCTAATAATACTCATTATCATGATGGAGGAGATGAAGGAGATGAAGGGATGAAGATTGAAGAGGATGGAGTTAAGTTAGGGTGATTGATTAGGTTTATAGTCAAGGAAATCGGTTCTTCCGGTTTTCCTTCCACAAGTTCAGTAAAAGTTAAATGATGCAATAGTTAAGATTATTCTCAGTTAAACACTAGGATGAATTAGTGTGAGAAGAGTGGGCATATGATAGATTATTCTCATGAAATAACCCAAAATAGTATGGGTTTGATGTATATACTACGAATAAATAGTTGAATTGTCCCACATCAAAAGATTGTCATAAGGTGAATTGTCCCACATCAAAAGATTATCATAAGGTGGGGTGATCCTATGATTATAAATAAGAGTCATCGGAACTTAGGTATCAACACAAAATCTTTTGAGTCTCTCAAGTATTGTCATAATACAAACAATAACATACAAACATTAAACACGTAAATCTTTATAAAAGACAATTATTTATTAGTGATTTTATAGTATGTTTATTTAAAAAAAAAACTATGAAAATAATATAATTAGATTCGTGATAAAAAAATGCTATCATTAAAGTATAGATTTCATATAATTTGCGCATATTATAAATTGTGTACCTCTTAGTATGTATCTGCGATGAATATACTACGTATAAATAATAGGATTAGAATTGTCCCATACTAAAAGATTAGCATAAGATGGAGTGATTTTATAATTATAAGATGGAGTGATTAGAGAGCTCTTATAAATGTTTATATTAACTACACACGTCAGTTACAACAATAACATATAAATATTAAGCCTTACAACCTTTTTCCTTTTCTATTATTGAGCCTTATAACTTTTTTTTTCCATTAACAAAGTGTGTTATCTTTTATTTTATTTGAAAAAGATATTTTAATCATATGTAAAAAATAAGTGGACATAAGATGTAACATTATAACTAAGTTAATTACCCCGTTGCAACGCATGGGCCATCAAACTAGTCTTTTAGTATATAGATGATTAGTTATTGATTTATTTTTTCTACGAGGATCAGTTGAAAAGGAGCATATCAAATGTACGGGAAGTTTAAGGAAGTATTGTGTATTGTGCATTTAATTCCAACTAGCCTTATAACCCGTGAAATTCACAGGTGTCTTTGAGTTTTTATCCACAAATAATACTTTGCATATTAATATGTTTTATACTTTTCTATTGAACAAATATTTTTTTGGTACCTACGAAGTAACTACACAATATGGAGTACACATGTAATGTCATCTATCAGGATGAAGGGAAAAAATTGTATTATACAGATTTATAATAACGTATTGTGTGCTCTCTATTCAATGAAAATATAAAGATTAACAACATTTTATATAAGTAGAATCTAAGTCTATTTTTTTATTGAGAAAATTGATCTCTTTTTTTTTTTGGTGAAATGTGAGTATATTAATAATTGAAGCGTTACCATCTCGCTTTCCCGAAATAGTGATTTCGAAGATACAATAAGAAGACTTTATTACAATTAGCGGTTTAGTGAATTAGATAAATGTAAACAAATGAATAAATAAATACAAGTCATACTATTTTCTATGTCATCTATGCTATGCTACTCAACTTCGAGTCCAAGTGCGGTCCAAAACCCGAATGCGTCAACAAGCAAAACTTGTACTCAACCTGCTCCCCATATGATCGGAAATATCATATGGATCGACACAAGCCACCCCGGAAATAGGTTACAATTTACACAACACACAACATGTCAGTTTCAATAATTAATATGAGACACGGCATACGAGATATGATTATGCAACCCGATAATGACATGCAATCTGATACAACCTCCAACCATATCACACCGGTACCGGGACACACCCAGACGTACCCACAACCCGGTGACGGCACCGCAGCAACGCCCACAAAACAGTCGGACCGCAGCCCGTAAAAAGGTACTCTGAACACACCGGTGGTACCGGCCCCGAGAGCGACTCAGATCCCCTGCTTGGCGACGTGACTCAACCTCACGTGTCCCTCCATGACTCAAACCATTAATGTGCACATCCCTCTCGGAGTGGGAAGCTCCGAGAGGCGACCCGAGCGTGAGACGGTCTCGCAACCGCCTCACGTCTCCAAAAGAACGAGTAACACCACCGTACACCGCCAACAACCTCCACAAGTACATGTATCACAATATGCATGACCAGCACGATAAATGCAAGATACCACTCTACATGCTAATTACCGACTCATCATGATACACGGTCCTAATTACGATATAAATACCAATTCCTCAATTTCATCAATGTCATGCCATAATAACGTACTTCCCAATAACATATGAATTACGGTAAACATGATATAATGCAATGACATTCAATATCAACTCATATAACCATCCAAAAACATATATTGAAACCGAGTAGGACTAACATACCTTTTAGCAATCCAGTCAAATAAATAAACAACGGATACAAATGCGCTCCTCCCCAAAGTCGGCACCTAATTACGTTACTTAAAAATTATTAACTAATCGAATTAAATTAAATACGTAATTTAAATAAATAAAACTCCTCTTAAAGCTATGTGCCAAACCCAACTCACTCACACCCCACTCACTCACCGCTGCCACCGTGAACCACCACTACCAGCCGTGGTGGAATACGGCCAGCAGCCTACACCGGTAGCAATTACAACCACCAACGGTGGCAACAACAACAAGCAACAACGACAACAACACCACACGCCAACCGCACAGCCACCACCACTGGCCTCTGTGGGCCACCACCACATTCCCACGTCACCACCAGCATCATCCGCCACCAGCAGCAGCGACGACCATCAACCACGATACCCAAAACAGCAAAAACGCAACAACAAGAAATACTCGACAACCCCTCCTTTAGATCCACTTTCTGGACACCACCGACACCTAAACCACCACCCACGAACACCACCAAACTCTCCTTTCCACCCTCGACACAACCTACCTAAGGCCAGCCCAGGATAGGTCACAAAAGAGGGTCAAAAACTCGTCGTAAGACGGACGCAAAACTGACTTTATTAACTTAGATTTACTCGGTCAAACCATAATTAGGGCGGTCAACGGTGGTTCTATGGGTGGTCAATGACGGTCCTAAGATGGTTAAAGGTCAAGCCGGGTCAACGGTATAAAGTAAATAATATAAACGCTAGTATAAGACGGTCTTACCTCAAAGCGGCTCATTTCTCTCTTATCTTATCTTCTTTCTTTTTCTCTCTTTTCTATTTTGTGTGGTGGAAAAATGGTATAGTGAATGGATAGGATGGGGTAGTATGGTTGGGGTATATATAGGGATAGAAGTATATACATACATACATACGTACATATATATACATACATATACATACATATACGTATATACGTATATATACGTATATATACATATATATGCATATATACGTATATATACATATATATGCATATATATATATATATATACATATACATATATATATATATATACATATA
>VHZZ01006137.1:15656-27318 GCA_009801015.1 Silene noctiflora
GTATTTTGTGGGAGGTCTTTCGCCGGAAGATGCTCGTATGGTCCATGGTGCTAGTGGTGGAGGCATCATCAACAAAAGTCCGGATGAGGCTAATTGAAGCATCATCAACAAAATCCCCCAAAAAGATGAACATTACGCCTTGGATTGATAGGAATAGAAGCAGCTCTACGTCGTTTAGTTTGTGAAAAAGGTGCTTAAAATGTTTAAGAAATGTTTTAACTTTAAAAATGCGATTAACAACTGCTTTCGTTTTATTTATATCAAACCGCGGAAAACCCATAACGAACTGGACACTCGGTCGAGTACTAGCCGCTCGACCGAGAAAGGCACACTCGAACGAGTGCAGGACACTCGATCAAGTAAGCCACACTCGACCGAGTGCTAACTCACTCGCCCGAGTTCTCAACAAACAGAACTCTGATAGACTACTCACAACAGCTACTCGGTCGAGTACCCCATACTCGGCCGAGTAGCCTAAGACCATAAATCAGATGTACTACTTGTCACGCCCTTTGGCTCGATCAACTCATGAGCAACCTAACATAGGACCGCCACCACTCTCCTATACGACATGATGCACAAGGAAGTGGAAGTATACGTTGATGGATGATCGCCAAGTCCAAAGAACAGGACGACCACATCAACGTCCTTTGGAAATTCTTCGACCGTCTCAGAAAGTACAATATGCGACTAAATCCTCATAAGTGCGCTTTCTGGGTCACCTCTGGCAAATTACTAGGACACGTCGTCAACAAAAGAGGCATCGAAATCGATCCGACCAAAATCAAAGCACTCCGAGAAATGGCTCAACCCAAAAATGGGAAAGAAATCTGAGGATTCTTAGGCCAAGTATAATACACCAGCTGCTTCATAGCCAAGCTCACCATGATTTGCGAACCTATCTTTAAGAAGCTTTGTGACACCAATCATATCGACATGGACGATGACTGCGAGATAGCCATTGACAAGATAAAGGTGATTCTATCCAAACCTCATGTACTCATGCCGCCGCAACTAGGTACACATCTATCCCTATACCTAACCGTCACCAATATCGTCATGGGAGCCATGCTAGAACAAATAGTCGACGGCGAAGAGCAAGCTATTTATTACATTAGTAAAACTTTCATCGGAGAAGAGATCAAATACACACGACTGGAGAAAACGTGCCTTGCTTTGGTGTGGTTTAAAAAGAACCTACGACATTACATGCTTTGTCATACGGTTCACGTCTTTTCCAAGATGGACCATATCAAGTACTTCTTCTAGAAACCGGTGCTAAATATGAGACTCTCCAGATAGACGCTCATGTTATCCAAATTTTGACTTCAAGTTCATACCCCTCAAAGTCATCAAGGGAAGAGTTGTTGTCGACTTCCTCGCAGAAAATCCCGTCAACGAGGATCCAACGACCGATATTTGGTTGTTCACCGACGAAGACATCCTTTGCACAGACACCGAAGCATGGGATCTATATTTTGATGGTGCATCAAATATCAATGGTTTTGGAGTTGGAATCCTTCTCATATCATTTGAAGGAGGACACATCCCAATTTCCGTCAAGATAGACTTCAGCGTCACCGACAACGTCGCTAATACGAAGCATGTCTGATCGGTCTACAAGCAGCCATAGCACTTAGCGTCAGAAGGTTGAGGGTCAATGACAATTCCTCACTCATCATCAATCAGGTTTCTGGATCGTGGAAGATCCGAAGTGACCGCCTAGCAGCCTATGAAGCAAAGATCAACCAAGAAGCCGAATTCTTTTACCAAGTCGATTACTTCCATACACTCCGAGAAGAAAACCAATTTGTCGATGTGGTGTGCAACCCGTCGTTAAGGTATCACCATACAAATATTTATATTCTAACTAACTAGCAAGTAGCAAGTAGCAAGTAGCAAGTAGAGGCGATCCCAAAGGATGGTTTGTCAAATTATGATCATATGCAAACTAGCCATATCTTAATGTCACAAATTTGGTTTGAGTTGGAAGCTACGCTACTACAACAATGTAAATAAAGGAATAAAAAAGCATGAAAATAAAAGTGTAGATGTAAACAATTGACTAAAGGAACTAGGGTGTCATGGGTTCATAAGGGAAAATATTGTATGATCGTAGTGATGAGCCCGGTAAATGATTGTAGTTATGTTAGGGCCGAGTTCGTTTATATCTTACAACCCTTAGGAAGATCTAGGTCTTAGAGTCTAGTTGGTTTATAGCTTACGACCCATACAACGACTTCATTCTACCTATTCAACAAATGCATGGTCTAACAATTCTCGAGTTGGTTTATATCTTACAAGTCCTGTTAAGGAGATATAGAATCATGCTAGGTTGTCAATGAAGCATTTCATCAAACATAACATGTGCATAAGTCGATGAACATAACAAACAATCATTTATATGAACTCATCATTCATAGATCTACCCCCATGATTACTCCCCTACTCCCCCATTAACCCTAGCTAAAGTACTACTCACACATCATGGTAGTAAACATGCAAAAGAGGGTATCAAACATCTTAGCAAACATAAACATGATGATGAAAAAGTAAATAACAAAACAAGTAAATAAATGATTAAGTAAAGAGTAGAGGATTATACCAACTTAATATGAATAAGGAAATGGAAGAACTAGAACAAAGCTTTGATTAATGATGAGGAGTTTTGAATTCCCCAATCCAAAACCCAAGAATTCTTCAATTACAAA
Source organism: Silene noctiflora (assembly GCA_009801015.1). Classification (NCBI taxonomy): domain Eukaryota; kingdom Viridiplantae; phylum Streptophyta; class Magnoliopsida; order Caryophyllales; family Caryophyllaceae; genus Silene; species Silene noctiflora. The sequence goes on from VHZZ01006137.1 coordinate 18,368, forward strand.
CTAGATCTTAAATTACTTGAATAACAAGGAAAGGATTAAAGTATAATTAATGTAATCCAAACTAGGAGATGGAGTAGTAATACTCTCTAAAGCTTTCTGTCCCCCTCTCCCCAATTACATAGGCTATATATACTAAGTACAAAATTAGGGTTAACTAGGGGCTTAAATGATGATTAGGCCCCTAAAATTAGTCCAAGGATGAGCTATAGCTTTTAGGACTCGTGGGAGTCCTTGCTATGATCGAAGGAAGCTTTCTGCAGGGGGACTCGCACGAACTGGCTTCAGACTCGCATGAGTCAAGGAGGACTCGTGCGAGTTGTCCTTCAGTGTCAGCTACTTTGGCTTCCTGCCCCAAGGCTCATGGGAGTTCCTCAAGACTAGTGGTATTTACTCATCATTTCCCTAATACTTTACATAAATATTATGGTATTTGGTCTTGATCTCTTCTTCTTGCTTGATCGTTAAATGCGATCCATTTAGCTCCTGAATTGCTCCATGAATGCAAGGTCGGCACTCCTCTCCTACCAAGAGCACCAAAACCACATAGAATAGCAAATAGACAACTAAAAGATAATAAACGACCATAATACATGCATAAAAGCGTAAGGAACGAGGCTAGTTAGTGGACTAAATGTGCGTGTAAACAAGTCACATCAAATATCCCCAAACCGAACTTTTGCTCGTCCCGAGTAAAGAGGTGATCAAACTAAGACCTTTATTTAAACTAACTAATAAACTAGACGATGTGAGACAATTAGCGGTTCTCACACCGCCCCTTCAACTCACAATAAGAAATCCATGAGGTAGGGTGCCTTCTTGCAAGGCAAGGTGGGGTTTGCCAAAATGACGATGCATCCTACATGAAGCACAAAATTAAAGCAAGGGATGCATATACAAAAGAATAGCCACTTTCCTCATCTAAGTGGCGGAAATAATCTAAATGGGAAGCAATACAAGGGTACACATTCCATCAAAGATAATAGTTTTCCAAGTTACTAAGTCCAAGAGGATACAAACAAGTCACCACCAAATAGTGTCAAACTAGGCTACGTTTGTCCCCAATCGCTAAATGCTTTCGTCAAGGGAGATCGGATGTGATGGAATGATGATCCCTATGATGTTAGTGGCATGTGACATAGCAGGTCTCGGGTTCTCTACGAGTGTAAAGGACAAGGGTCGTCCCAAGCTCGACAAGGTGGTATAATAAAAGGTTTTGGGGGATGCATTGCTCAATTTTTTTAAACAAAAGTGGATTTGATTGGCATTTGAAACTTGACCTCATTCACATGAAATTTCAAGATTTTAGATGGGGTTTGACCCTCGTTATCTAGTGTCCTTTGCTTTCGAAAATCGCTTATTAGGCAACTGGTTAACCTCTAGACAAGTAGCTTTTTCGGGGTGATAGTCACTCTGTCTCTAGGTGGTTGAATTCACAATCGAATGGTGGCCTAATTCAATGGATCACGCACCAAAGCACATCGAAGTGGTACGCCTCCATCAAAACAATTCACTTTGACATTTCACTTTACAAAACATTTGAGGTTTACTCTGGGATTTATCCACAACAAAACTTTGAAAAGAGCATTGCAAACTTACTATTGAAAAGTATTTTTGGATACCAAACCACCAAGTCAATTTAAGGTCACCTAGACAAGTTTATCGGGTCCATATCACATCATAGGGTTGGACAAGGTGATTTACATGCACACCCTTGACTAGGCCTTAGCTCATGGGACAAAATATAGTAGTAGGACACAATCTAGGGTGTCTTATATGTATTCTAGCAAAAAAAGTCTCAAGGATAAAAAGTATCTACAAGGGCCCTATATACATTTGTCAAGCTTTCCATTTAGGCATTTTCACAAAATTTTACCTAAATGCAAGTTATATGCCATGATGCACTATGTATATACAAGTCTAATTCACCTGCTCTAACAACTAATATGGTAAGTAATATAAATGCAAACTCTATCATCACATGGTGGATAAGCCACAAATGCAAAAATTCACCACGTTGTCATTAACATAACGAGAGTAGGGATAAGAGAATAGAACGATCATACCATGCTGCTCTTCATGCATCCCTTAAGGATGTCTCGAATGTGGTGTAGTTCATATGTGAGAAGAGTAACAAACTCAAGTATATACAACACTAAAGCTATACACTACAAAGTAAAGGACATGTTTTTGGTTTTTTTGGAGATTTTTTCAATTTTTAGGGATTTTATCTTTATGAAAAAAGTAAAGAACATGTTTAGGTTTTTCAAGTATTTTTTTTCGAATTTTTATAAATTTTGGAATAATAGTTCTCATCCCCAAACTTATTACAGACATTGTCCTCAATGTACAAAAGTGGGCAAAATAAATGCAAAATGCAAATGCATGAATACATGACTGAATGCTCTAACCATACAAACCTATATGATAAGTATTTACAAGTGATGCAAACTAAGATAAACTATTCTACGTGATGCAGGCTATCAATTGTTCGGAGAGCCAATTTAGATTGACTCGGGTAGCCTATGAGCAAGTCTTCCCCAAACCAAATGAAACACTATGTCTAATGCAAAAACATTGGGTAGATTTGTCCATGAGCCATGTATGGAATGCATGAAAACGCTTTGTCATTTTGGATTCTTCATGTTGGGGCAAAAATATTTAAAAACACCTCAATGGTACCGAGGTGTGAGACTTTGATGTTTCTAGGCTCGAGACTCATAGCCATGAAGTGTCCAAAATGACACTACATGAACTATGTTAGAACAAGTTATAAAAATACAATGAATAAGATTTTGAAAAAGAGCGAAAATAGAAGATAAGGGAGGGGTAGGAGACTCACAATTGTGAAAAAGGGGAATGCTATGGGAGCCATTACCATCCACTTTTGCCTTCCTCCTCTTTGCCTTCTACTTTGACGCTTGCTCACCCTTCGGTGCTCTCACCATCACTCCCTTATCGGAGATTGAGCTACCACTTTCACCACTACTTTGATCATTACTTTCAACACTTCCATCATCCTCCATGCTACCATCACCGGAGTCTTCACCATCCTCTTCATTCTCAACAATCTCTTCATATCTTGGACTTGAACTCACAACCTCTTCATCTTGGGGAGCATTAGGAAAGAAGACCCTCTTGTCCACCCAATCCCGCAAAGGACAATTTTGGTCAATTAGTCCTTGCCTAGCCATGTGTAGGAGGGGTGGATATTGGGCGTAGTAAGCATTTACTCCATCCTTGTATGCTTTCTTATGGAGATGCTTAAATAATTGTGTTGCAAAGTCATTTCCCTCAACTATCCTAGGGTCGTTGACAGCGAAATTTTGAAATGCAAATGGATAGGGCGGAGTAACAAAGGTGGAAGAGCTCTCATGTTGGGATTGTTGGTTCTTTAGAATAGTTCTTGCTTGAGGAGTAATTGGTAGAAGATAGTTATCTCGATTAACGTTGATACGACACATTTTGGTAGGCAAAGTTAACGGCATTGCATCTTTGGTAAGCTACTCGAACTTTCCGGTCAAGTTGTCATGAGTGACCCAATTGCATTTGTAGATCAAGGCATGCATATCAAGAAGGGTACCCCCTCTCACCGGTTTATAAGCCTTGTCAATGTTGAAGTTCGGGTTAAAGTGCCTAGCCAACTTTGTTATCAAACCACCATTCACAATATAAGTCGTGATGTCCTTACCCTTTCGAATATCACTCCACCTTTCAAGTAGTAATTCGTGAATATCATATCGAGTCTTGCAATTCCCATAGGCATTGACTTGGGATTCGAGATAAACAAGGTCTAGTTCCGAGTATCTGTTAGCTTCCTTGCGAGCAATATGGGTATTGGCAATGAAACGGTGCCAATATCGGAAACCCGGATGGTGAACATAAAGAGCATGACAATCCTTGTAAAAGGTGAAGTCTCGTTCGGAAATGCCTTTCCAAATTGGTTTAGCATTGAAACTGCGAGGTTTCTTGGAGTACTTCCATTGATCCTTAAGACCAAGTATTTCACCAAAAATCATCTTGTTCATTCTTCGTGACACATTCTCAAGTCGGAATTCTACATATGTCCCTTCCTCTTCCATAGGTGATTTCAAATAACTAATGAACTCAAGTACTAGAGAGGGGTATGTCAACTCATGCATGTCGAACAAAGTAGATAAATCCATTGACTCGAAGAAGGACTTGGTTTGATCTAGTACACCCAATTTGGTTAAGGTGTCTTTGCATACAAATTTGGTGGAAATGATCTTTTTCTTAGTAAGGGGTTCAAAAGCATTCTTATGAGCAATATCAATGAATTTTACCTCCGGAAAATCAATGAGTTGCTCAATCTCCGGGGTAATTGAAGTTGTTGCTACCTAAATTGCTTCATTGATCCTCCATTCATGAATTACCAATGCCTTGGATGCTAGAACCTTTTGCCTCTCGGACAAATTTTGAGACTTGGAAGTGTTTGTGTTGCCTTTTGTTCTTGCCATATCCAAAGCTCCTTGTAGCGAATATCAACAAACCTTCAATTTTCACTTATAATTCCAAGTTCAATTCCAAAAACAATCAATTTGGGGATTTTTCAAATTTCTTCAAACCCTATAAATTGTTGGTTTAATTTGTTTTTTTTGTTGATTAAAAGAATGAAATGTTGATAATGGAGTTGTTTGATTTGGCTAAAAGCAAGATTGTGATGATTATTGAAGAATTTGGGTGAGTATTTGATGAGTTTGAAGCTGGGATTTTGGTAAAAATTGTGTTTGTGTTTGTTTTTGTGTTTCTAAGAAAGAATAAGAAAGGAAGGAAGGAGTATAAAGGGTGAGTAGAAATCGGGCAAAGCTAGGGGAACTCGCACGAGCTCCTGAGGACTCGTACGAGTCTTGGGACAGTGTCGTTTCTCTAGTTGGGGAACTCGCACGAGTTCTTGGGCAGTGCTGTTTATCTTCACGGGAGACTCGCACGAGCTCTGCAGGACTCACACGAGTTCTGCAGAACTCACACGAGTTGTCCGACATTTTTCAAGACTCTTGCTACTATTGCTCCAACTCCCACGAGTTGAAGCCTACTCGTGGGGACTCATCTTTATGCTTCCTTTATCAAACTTCCTAGCATTGGGGTGCGATCCTTAGGCTTGATTAGCTTATGCATATTCTTCCCCACACTTTTCTTGATCAATCTATAAACTTCACAACACAATTAGTAACCTCCTTATACTTGCTCTCATTTTCAAAAATCTTGTCAACAAAGCAAACAAATGCAATGCAAAAAAATCTAAAGAATGAAATAAACTTAAAACCAAGTTAAAGAGTTAGTATATTTACAAATGGTGGCTTAAGGGAGGACTCCACCAAACTCTCCTCCATTATAGCTTTCAAGAGGGCATGTTGAGGATGTTGTTGATGTTGCTCAACACCTCATATAAGTATCCAAAGCTTTGCTCACATTCAAGATACAAGTCTTGCGTTGACCTTATCATTTTATTTCCTCCATTCTTATAGCTCCCATTGTCAAAACCGTAGTGACAAGGGGCTACATGATCTTGATTTAAGAATAGAGCATTTCCGACATAGGGATTGACTAGTCCTTCAAACTCGTCATCCCATAAGCCATTGAATTCCGCTACTTCTCTATTATTTTGGCCTTTAAGGCCTCCATTGGTACTTGTCTTTGAAGATGAGCTTTGCAAGCTATCATTTGTGTTGTTATTTGTAAAAACTCCTAGCTCTCCAAATAGAGCTATTTCAATGTCATATACCTCCTTCTCCCAATTGGGCAAGGTTCCTTTATCCTTTTCACTAGGCTTTTCATCCTTGATGGGCCTTAGAGTGGAGGATTCCGGCTTGTTACTCTCTCCTTTTCGATTTTAATGGTCAACCATGAAGCATGGCTCATTCAAGTGTGGTGTCTTCATTGTCTTGTCGAGATTAAAAGTTATTTTCTCATCTCCTACTTCAAGGGTAAGCATACCATTCTTGACATTAATAACCGCTCCGGCGGTGTAAAGGAAAGGTCTCCCCAAGATGATGGGTATATTGGAGTCTTCCTCCATATCCACTATGACAAAATCAACCGGTATATAGAATTTGCCAACTCTTACCCCACGTCTTCCCATACTCCTAGTGGCTTCTTTATGGTACGGTTCACCATTTTCAATGTCATAAAAGTAAACTTCAATTCTCCCACACCAAGCTTTTCACATACCGAGTATGGCATGAGACTCACACTAGAACCTAGGTCACATAGTGCTTTGTCAGTGGTTGTGTCTCCAATGGTACATGGGATAGAAAAGCTTCCCAGATCTTTAAGCTTTGGTGGTGAATTTCCTTGAATGATGGCACTACTAGTGTTGGTGAAGGCAATAGTCTTCGACCTCTTAACGGACCTCTTCTTGGTAAGAATATCCTTCATGTATTTCGCATAGGCCGGGACATGAGTGATAAGTTCTGTGAATAGAATCGAAACTTCTAAGTTCTCTACAATTTCCATGAATTTCTTGAGTTGCTCATTAACTTTGGGTTTAGCTTGACGACTTGGAAAGGGCAGCTTGATCACAGTGGGCTCCCTTTCAACTTCTTTACCCTTTTCTTCGGTTCTCTTTTTCAATGATTCATTTGTAGTAGGCTTTACTACTTTGGTGTTTCTTCTTGATGAGTCTAGCTCAATCCTTTCTTTCAAACCTCCATTTTGTATCCCTTCCCTTGACCTAGCATTCACTTCAATAATATCCTCTCCAACTGGCTTCTTTGGTCCCTCATAATATGTACCACTCCTTAATTGGATGGCATTAATGGTTTCATTCCTAGTTGGGGGGTTACCTTGGGGTGGTAATCGCCCCTTTTGCCTTTGAGAACTTGAGGATGCCAATTGAGATAATTGAGTGTCCATCATCTTGTTATGAGCAAGGATGTTGTTGATGGTGATGCCCTTGTCTTGACTATCCTTTTGCATTTGAGAAAAGAAATCTTGTTGATTGTTTTGCATTTGCAAAACAACTTTTTGAACATCAAAATCTTGATCGTTGGGTTGGCTATAGGATGTTTGACTTTGAAATCCTTGAGTGTAGAAAGGTCTTTGAGTGGGATTTATCATTGGTGGTGGAGTATATGGTGTTGGGTTTTGAACATTTGGGGTTTGTATGAAAGATTGGGGTGAAATTTAGTATTTTCGTTGTAAAAGTTTGAGTAGGGGGTTCCGCTTTTGTAAGCTTGAAATGAATTCACTTTCTCGGTGGTTCCCCTACACTCAAGTTGAGTGTGTCCCAAAGTTCAACAACTTTCACAAATGCCATCGGGAATGAGTGTGTCCCAAAGTTCAACAACTTTCACTTATCTTGGCCATAGTTTTATCTAATTTCAAGTTCATTGTATCAATGTGAGAACACAGTTGTGCACTCAAATCGGCACTTAGTTGAGTGACGGAATCCACTTCATGCTTGCCTCCTCTTGTAGTCTTCCTTGGACGACTATATTGGGAGTTGTGGACCGCCATTTCTTCTATTTTGGCCCATGTTTGGTTATCATCAACTTCGGTGAACCTCCCATTTGACCCCATATTGAGGACATTTCTCGAATCTTCGAACAATCCATTCAAAATTGTTGGACTAAGAACCACTCGGTCAACCCATGGTAGGGACAAGAGAGGCATGTTGCTTTGAATCTTTCCCGAGCTTCATAAAGAGATTCCTTATCCCTTTGTTTGAACCCGGTGATTTGGGCTCTAAGCATGTTGGTTTTCTTGGGTGGGTAGAACTTCTTGTAAAAGGCGAGTGCTAACTTCTTCCAAGAATCCATACCAAGTGTAGCCTTGTCAAGGCCTTTCAACCATTGCTTGGCGGTTCCGATTAAGGAGAAAGAAAACAACACCCATCGAATTTGATCTTGAGTTACCCCATTTGAGAGATAGGATCACAATAGTCACAAAAGGTCTCCATGTGAAGATGTTAATCCTCACTAGGCATCCCTCCAAATTGACTCCTTTCAACAAGTTGTATAAAGGCGGATTTCGCTATGAAGTTCCCGGTTAAGTGAGCGGGTGTCGGAGTACCATTAGGTAGGTACTCCTTGGTTGGCACGGAATGAGATAAAAATTTAGGCATGTTTGGTGGTTTTGGTATTGCGTTAGCTTCTCCTTGTCTTGCAAAAGGATTAGTAAACTCAATTCTTTCCACTTATGCAATTCCCATGTCTACAAGCCCTCGGATACCAAAGTTTGGTTCCCCCGTTGTTGAAGTAGAAGCTCCTCGAAAGGTTCTTCTTATCCCACTCAACGTCCTCTCAATCTCGTGATCAATGGGTAGGTGATTACTTTGTAATCTCCTTGGCAAGCAAAATATCAAAAGCTAAAAAACAATTAGAACCTCCTTGAGGAATTGGCTCCCTCAAGGAAAAAGACACAACTAAAAAGCAATAAACGATAACAATTCAATAATGCACCATCCCCGACAATGACGCCATTTTGGTGCGCAACCCGTCGTTAAGGCCCACCAAACAAATATTTATACTCTACCAAACTAGCAAGTAGCAAGTAGAGGTCGATCCCAAAGGATAGTTTGTCAAATTATGATCAAATGCAAACTAGTCATATCTTAATGTCACAAAATTGGTTTGAGTTGGAAGCTACGCTACTACAACAATGTAAATAAAGGAATAAAAAATCATGCAAATAAAAGTGTAGTTGTAAACAATTGACTAAAGGCACTACAGTGTCATGGGTTCATTAGGGAAAACATGGTATGATCATAGTGATGAATCCGGTAAATGATTGTAGTTATGCTAGGATCGAGTTCGTTTATATCTTACAACCCTTAGGAAGATCTAGGTCTCGGAGTCGAGTTGGTTTATAGCTTATGACCCATACAACGACTTCGTTCTACCTATTCAACAAATGCATGGTCTAACAATACTCGAGTTGGTTTATATCTTACAAGTCTTGTTAAGGAGATAAAAAATCATGCTAGGTTGTCAATG
>VHZZ01006142.1:59626-80651 GCA_009801015.1 Silene noctiflora
TGGAGAAAGTAACGATCTCTTGAGAGGTTTTTGTGAAATCTTAAAGTTATGAAAGTAATGAAAAGTCGTCGTATTGATTAATAATTAAACTCGCGTTATTAACAAAACCTAACTTAATCGGCCCGCATAAGTAACTTACTCGATCGAGTAAGGAGGTTACTCGATCGAGTGACCCTTACTCGATCGAGTGACCCTAGTACTCGATCGAGTACCACACTTCCAGACTCTGACTTAAAAAGACACAGACTTACTCGACAGAGTATGTCCTACTCGGTCGAGTCACCAAAGGCAAGGAAAACCGTAGTATTACAGTAGCATCCTTGTATTCGGAGGTAGTCCATGGTAAGGTGCCTCGGAGTATGGGAGTGTTACAAATAACCGATTAAAAAACAAGTTAGGTTAACTGAAGTGATTTGAACACCCTTGACTTCAAGTTTGGTCATTTTCAAATCGCTGGTTATACGCTCTAAATTGTAATACTTTGATTAATAAAGAGTGTCGTGATGAATATTTCATACTATAATAGTAAAATGAGTGTTTGAAATAGTTGATCGTTTATTTTAAAGTGTATATTTTGAGGCATGTAGTATAAGTATGAGGTCCTTCTTTTGGACTGAAATCGTCTGAACTGAATTGAAGTAAAGACTTAATTTATGAAGAGAAAAACTAAATTGAATTGAACTGAACTGAATTGAAATTAGTTGAAATTAAATTCAAAAGAACAGATCCCGAGTCTGTGACTTATCATTAGCCTTCTTAAGTTACATCAACTCATTTCAATGGGTCGAATAACAGGTCTGGGTAATTTTAAGTCGACTAACTTTGAATGCGTCAAATTTGGAGAACCCTATTTTTATTAATTGAGTCATTTTATGTACAATAAACATTCAGGTTGGGTTAAGCTCTATTTGGGAAGGCATTTCAGGTACCTGATTTGGTCAAAGTCGCTTATTTGACCAAAATTTCAGGTACCTTATTTGTTTGAAAGCGTTTGACAAATAGCTTATTTAACCAAATAAGCTACCTGAAATGAAATGCTACCTAGAGTAGCATTTGGGATTTCAGATACCTGATTTGATTTGATTTTCCCCTTTTACCCCTTAAATTTATACTATTAAATAATTCTCATATCATTTTACCTCATTTCATCAAAATCACTTACCTTTTTAGTTAGTTTGTCAAACATTTTTTTTTTATAATCAGCTACGTTTTCAAGTTTCAGTTAGCTTTTTAGGTTTCAACTATCTTTTTAGGTAGTTTTACCAAACAGAGTTTTATACTCTTAATCAAGGCAATTCACATTATGGGTCAACGTCCGATCTTTAGTTTGAGTTGGGTACGGGTCAGATATCTCAGGCTAATTTTACCATGCCCGCACGGTACCCAACCCATACGGAGTAGCTTTGTTCGCAAACTAGAAGATTAAAATCAAAATCAAAATCAAAATCAAAATCAAAACCCTAAACCCTAGAATTAATCCAATTGAAGAACATCAATTTGGGTGTTCAACAATGAACACTCCCACAAATTCGCCACTTCCAGACGCATTCGTCAATTTCCTCAACGAAAATGGACTGGATCCTTCAATCTACACTTCCGCCGATACTCTTCCTCGTTATATCAGGTTCACAAATCCCTCTTTTTTCTGAATTTCAAATTTCAATTACATTTCTCATATACTAATCTCATACACGAATGATTGAATGAATGATTTTGATGTTTTACATTTGTTAATTGATGAATTACGAAAAAGGTTGAAGCCTGGGAATGAGGAGAAATTAAAGGACATTGAAGAAGAGCTAGGATGCAAGTTAACGGTAGTGGACTGGTTGCCGAATTTTTATTCGCTTCCGCCTCACGTTCATATTGCTAATTCCAGTGTTTACCAGCTAGGGAAGGTATCTATATGCTAAATTTGTTACTAATAAGCGTTTAGTTTTGTATGAGACGGTTTGTAGTATGAGACGGAAATTTTATACGAGTTATTTGATGGTGTTTTAGTTGTATGGAATTGATGCTTCTTCAGGAGCTGCTGTCAGCGCGTTAGACATTGTACCAGGAGATCATGTCCTTGATCTTTGTGCTGCTCCTGGTACTTCCCTTGATCAACTTTGTCATTTAAACAATCAAAAATTATTTGTTGAGAGAATGGTACGTTGATGAGTTGTTTTGTTTAGAATGGTAAGAGGATGGAAAAGAAGATATGCGACCTTTCTACCTAGGAAATCGAGTTTGTTGGAACTTGGAAGAGAGAATGTAATGAAATGAGGGAGCAGGGTAGGGAATTCATTGGTAGTGTTAGGGAGTAGTGTCCCTGGATTTGTGAGTGAATCCTCTACTCTATTTGTTTTCTTATTTGACAGTGATTTCTAGCGTAGTAGCGTGGTATGATATGGTTGGATAATTCCTGCACTTATTACGATAACAACAATGCATTTACCCAGTGTTTTGGAATTCCTGCATATGGCAAGGTATAGTAGTTCCTACCCAGATTAGTTAAAAAAAAACTGATGTTAGCAATAGTCACTTTCTTACTGTAATTCAAGGGTTTGTGGGCTGGTGGATCAACTTGTTTGCCTCGAATTTTCTCGTATGGTGTGGCTGGTCTGTCTGTGATCTTGCACCAGCGTGAGTGCTTGCAAGTTGCAACAACAAGCTTATTGTTCCTTCTTAGACAACTAAAGTGAAGAGAAAATAAAGCAACAAGACATTAAGCATATCCTCATCTTGCTGTATACTATTGAGTTTTATGATGGAGCTACAAAGTTGATATCTGAACAGAGTTATATCCATGTGTTTTCCTATACTGACAGGTGCCAAGCTTTGTATGATATTGGAATTACTTGGTGATTCTGGCTCAGTTACTGGAGTTGATGTTGCAAGACATCGCCTTGCAGCTTGCAGAACTATGGTGCAGAAATATGGCCTGGGCAATCATTGTCGGCTCTTTGTTGCAGATGGAACTTCATTCTCTGTGGTCCCTGCCAGAATCGGTGCGGCTTCTGAATCATGTAAGTTTTGGAACATGGAATATGGTTGAAGTTTGGTGGCATTACTTTGTTCGACCATCTTCGTGAAGTTGTATATTCAGTAGCTCATTATGTATATTCAGTAGCTCATTATGTATTCAGCTGATGAATCTACATTGGGAAAGAAGTTGGATATATTTCTGGAGTGGACTTCTAAGAGGCCCTGGAAGGAAAGAAAGAATGCTGCAAAAGCAAGGAAGGCTAATCCTTCACACTTAACCACACAGATAATAGACCCAGAGATAATATATTATGGGCAGCATTCAGGAGTCATCGGCTGTACAAAAAACGTATTGTATAAGATTTATAGTGATGAAGAGCTCTCTCATTGTGGTTATGACAAGGTTAGTCCGTTAGTGTATCACCGCTACTTGGTCCTTTGCTCCTACGTTGTGATTGTTTTGGCTTCTTATAATTGACTGTTACATCTGTGGTGCGATTAGTGCAACGGTTTACGACTGTGCCTATGGAGTTTTTGTTTTGAGAACAATATTCAGCAGTTGACTGCTGATTCATTAGCTTAGCTTCTTTTTCTTTCTCTTCTTACTGCTCTTTATTGAGCATTTCTTTTGCCTGAACTACAGATCTTGTTACTAGGCATCACTGACTAATACACAATAAAAATTGTCAGGCTGTCGTTTAAATACATTGTTTCTCTTTCTGCTTCTCAGTTTTCTATTTTGGTCATGGTATATAGACTTTGTTGGTTATATCTTTCTGCTGATTCTCTCTTCATTTCATTCGTTGCCATAGTCACGGTTTTACATCTGGCTGTTTGTGTTTAGATGTTCTGCATCACTGTGTTTGATCTTCTGTATTTGGATTCCCTCTTTTTATATGAAAGCATACTTTATTCTGTTTGGTGTCATGATGACTGCAGCATCGATTTTTATTTGGGGTTTTAAATCAATGAAAACAGGTCATTGTGGATGCAGAGTGCACTCATGATGGGTCAATTAGACATGTTCAGAAATTTGAACATTGGGGATGGGAAACACTTCAACGGCGTGTCCTGGATGCAGAGAGAACAGATGACCTCACTAATCTCCAAGTAATCTTCGTTGCTAAGTTCTGTTATTTGTTGTTGGGAGTCGTTAACCCTTGGTAGCTTTCTCGACAGCTACAGTTGATGAATATTGTTTGATATGAATGGTCCTTGAAAGTACTTTTGTGTTTAATATCCAAGCATCACAGCTCCTGCAAATTTTTACTTCCTTGTTAACATCTTTGAGATGGCAAACCTAGCATTATAGAGGGTTATGTTGTGGCCAATTATGCTGAGGTCGTGGTTGAATACTTTTGTTGCCTGACATATTGACTTCCAACAACTTTTGCACATGTGGTTTGTCGGGTTTTCCTCTTCTCAACTCCGCCTTTTTAATTCTTTCAGTTTCGGCTCTTGAGTAATGGTTTTCGATTACTGAAAGCTGGTGGTTTACTTATCTACAGCACTTGCAGGTAACTCTTCTTTAGGCTTTAGTTAAATTACCTCTCGCATTACGGATAATATAATTTGAGCTTATGTACCTGTGTATTGATCTCCAGTTTGACAGTTTCCCAAAATGAAGGGGTGATTGAGAGGTTCCTCTTGGAGAATTCATCAGCTGGTGCGTGCATATAGCTACCAAATGTTCATTATTCATTTAGATCTGCGTATCAAAATCATGCATGGCTGGAGACAGGGTGCACTGGTTAATTTTTTACTTCGTATTTGTTACTTTTTTTCCTGGACAAAGTTTTGTGTGAGATTACCTCACTTGTGAGACCAACCATACTTGTACATTGCTCAGTTATTTTTTTATGTATTTAATGGGTTTGTCTCATTGCAGAGTTGCAAGAAGTAGATGGTTCCCGCAGTTGGCCTTGCAAGAGCGGTCGTATACCCAAGACACTTCGGTTTGATCCTCTAACATCCCAAACTAGTGGACTGTTTGTTGCCAAATTTGCAAAGTTGTCTACATGACCATGAGACCCTTTCTGTGCTGAAATCTTGAGATGAAGCTATGAATCTGTCCTCCGGTGATATATATCTGCCAATCTATAGGAAAATTTTGTCGAAGCACTTGTGAGGCCTTTGCAAGCTCAGTGTCATATAACATATGCATTTCCCCTCAGCATTGAGATGAAGTGGTAAAGGGGTTGCTGTAGCTGAACCAAAGGCTTCGACTTCAATTCTGGGGTGTTAAAAAACTGAGGATTTTGAGCTCTTCTCAGCAATTAGAACTAATCCTGACAGTACAAACCAAAAACACAGTTTACAATTTCAGGTTTGATTCAAAAAAGTCTTTTTAGTTAGGGAAGATGGGATGGATGAAGTTCATGGGAGGTTGATGAATAGTTGATCCAGGGCAGCAAAACTTAGCTCGCTATGCATGAGTTCTGATGAAAATCACTCGCAATACATGCTCTCTTGTCGAGTGTTAACCTGATCTCTTCTTCCATGGCTTCCAAGATGTTATGGTTCGTATTTTGAGCCTACTACGATTATCAACATGTTCATAGAATGAAGAATTTTTTCCTTCGGTGAATGAGGAGAAAAGAGTCTACATATGGATGGAAGCTCAAAATCTCAAAGACGACCATTTTATGCATACAGCAGTCCATTCTATGTCCTGCATCTCATTTTATAAGCCATTAACTCATAGTCATACTGTAGTATGTCATGGGAATGTTTACGTCAAAGAAGAAAGTATTGTAACTCGTGTTGTACCATCGTTCCAATTTTGTTTCCTAGTCTAAAGGAAGGCATGAGTGCTATTTTTATGCAGTCATGATTCATACACAGGCTATCAGTCTGTATAACATTAAAACTAAATTATGTTACATGTGTAATTTGCTGATATACCACGCTAATGTTATATGCACGCCTCAAGTCTTATTTTGGTAAAGGAGGTTCGTAAACATTGTAATTGAGTTCGGTAATCAGCCACCAACAGTATATACAATTGGTGCTATAATCCTCAATCGGAAGACAATGATTCAATTTTGATAGTTTTCTTACAGTTATATTTTGCAAGTTGAAAATCAAAATGCACGACTAAAACACAGTTTAATTTCACGAGAGCGTAGATTATAGTGATCAGAGTGTGTAGATCATTGTGATAAGATGATGTTCAGAAGTAAATATTGTGAAATATAAGATGAAAAACGAAAATGGACAAAGGATTCCGATCCAATGAGAGGGCACCTCGGAAAGCACACGGAACACAAAAATGGAACATACGATATGCCATAAACTCGCAACCTTTTTTTTTTTTATGACGAGAAAAGATTGCTCTTAACTCTTAAGAAAACTTGAACCATCCTCTGCTTTCACGAGCTCCCCTAAATGGGTCAAAACCAAACCAACAGAGCAAATGGGCATTGAGCGATCAGCAAGAATGTCGGAATCCCAAAATGAGGAAATTCCAAAGGTATCGACTTTAAGATGGAAGATCCTTCGACAATCCCTTCTTTCCTCTAAACTCCAACCTCATTCAGGTCTCTCTTTCTTCTTTGTCTTCCACTTGATTCTGTATATATATTCCTGAAATTACTGCACATTTTAGTTCATTTGATATTTGATGATCAGACGAGAAGTCCCAGGAAATCATTGATAACGTTTCAAGGAAAGGCAAAAGAGGGTTTGGATTAATCCCATGTACACAAAAAGATTACAACTTTGATGACGGTTTTAATCATCTTTGCGTTTCCTACTCTCTGCCAACTCCTGCTGCTCCTAATCTCTTTCTTTTGTGAGTATCCCTTTGTTCTGTTTTACTCTTTCCATCTCAGTCATTTATTTACCTTTTATATTTTATGAGCATTATTCTAATCAAAGGTAAACAAATGATCCGGATAGAGGGAGTAGTAAGTAGTAACTTCTTGGTATTTCAGTTTTTGGCAGTGTTGTTGATTTATGATTTTTTTTGGTTTGTGATTATTTTAAGGACTATTTCATTTGATGTATAGCTCCTTTCAAGTGACATATTGACTTGTGTAAGTAAAAATTGCAGCACAATTGCAACAATTAGATGCTAGGAAAAGTGAAAACTGTGAAAACTTTGATATGTTCAGTGATCCATTCTTCTAAGGATTTGCTTTCAACTGAGTCTGATTGTGTCGGAGGATATGCGGTTTGTGATTGTTGTATGTTTTATGGTGCTATAAGCATTCTTCGTATTGTTTGTATTATGACCTTGGATTGTTGCGTGTGAGACTGTGAGTTACCTAAGCTAGTGTTGGTTTTTTACTCTTTTGTTGTGCTAGGCAGTTCATTATTGTGGTTGCCATGTGGGTTATCTTATCCTAGGAATGACCTTCCATTGCAAAAAAAAAAAAAAAAACAAAGTAATAAAGATGTGGTGTAGGCGTGGACTATTAATGAAGAGCGATTTTTAGGTGAAGAAAGGTTAGCTTGCTTGGTGACGCGTACTATTGAGGGGTTAATTCTTATTTGCTCCGTAGAATTCTGTTCAGTTTAAATACTATTATGAGGTGTGTACGCCATGACAGGTGTATAACTCTTCTTCATACTTGATGCTTCTAGTTTGTGGTTTTCTAGCCTAATATGTGTTTCAATTTGTATTTGGCAGTCAAAGAAGAGACAGCTGTGCTAATATCAATGACTTTGAAGTTTGCAATAAGCATGACATTGACAACACTGGCCTTGTATGTAAGTTCTTTGCTTCTTTGAGGTATTCTTGCCAAATGTTGTTTCAACATTGAGCTGATAGGTATATATTTTAGCATGTGGTTGTCTATATATGTGATGAAGATTACCATGAGGAACTGTACATCTTTGATGGACCCAAAGATGTGTTAGAGTTCAGTATTATTAGTCTTAGGATATTATGGATTGGCTCTTAAATCCTACACCCTTTTTTCTCCATAATTTGTCAAGGGTAACACGGAAATAGCCAATCCTTATAATTTTATTTTGAGTTTCGACTCCCTTGCTCTACTTGGAATAAAAGTCTACATGGAGGCATTGGAATGATGATGTTTGACAAAGTGAAAGTAAATAATTCAGCAGTGGTTTCATCTGTCTATGATTTGAGAATTTGTAGTGGCACTGGCCAATATACTCTCTGTTGGGGTATAGGTGAAGGAGTTATACAACTTGAGATGGTTTATGTAGTATGTTGTGTGAGTGACTTTGTACAGGGTTATGTCTTGTCCCTTCATTGTTTAATTGAATCGGAATGTACAACATGACAGGGTTCTGTCTGAGTTTTTGCTTAAAGAGGGATCTGGTTTCCATGGCATACATAATATCTTCTGCTTCCTGTACATTCAGGCTCTTTTTCAGTTAGCGTGGAACTTTCAAATTGATGATGTTCATGTCTGCTATTTGAACTTGCATGTTAGTTTTTGTATTTGTGTATTAAAGTATTCAATATGCTTTTTTTAGGTCCTTGGCCTTCAGAAGAGGTCCTCTCATATTATTGCTTGTCACACGCGGATATGTTCAGGTCTTTATTTTTTTTCCGTCTCCAACTTGCCATCCTCCCTCCCTACTCGTTTGTAGATTAAAAATGATTCTGACATTTAAGATTTGCTTTAGGTTCTGTTGAATTTGCGTAATTTCATGTAGATTCTGCCGTGCTTTTCTCTTTTCAGGAGTAAAAATGTTATTGAACTGGGTGCTGGATATGGGTTGGCAGGCTTAGTTATTGCTACTGTTTCTGAGGCCTCAGAAGTTGTAATATCTGATGGAAATCCACAAGTTGTTGATTGTATCCTTTTGATGTGGTTCTCATTGTAATCACTCGTACATAAGTTCTAACAGCCAAATGATACTCCTTCCGTCGATGAAGGAACATAGTAAGATGTAAATGAAAATGCAAGTTGATGAAAAATGTGGGGTCACAAATCACAATTAACAATGACCTCGACTGACCAACTTAATTAAAAAGATTCTAAGTAGGAAGTTGTTCACGGACAGTCGGACACTCCAAAATGGAAAGCAGAAAGTTTTTTCAGAGAGAGAGGGATTACTTGCTCCTGGATACTTCAAATGCCCTGATGCAATCATCTATTAGTATTTTCCATGGGTGGTTTATGAGCTGTTGTAATTAAACTGCTTGTGCATAGACACATAATACATAGTCTTCTTCAATTTTGCAGTAACTGGATACTCTTAAATTTTAATACTATCTATGTGTAGGTCAATGAGTTGTTGACTTATTGCACTGAACTAAGCTGTATAATATGAAAATTATCAGCCTTCTTTTTCTCTTAAATGACTACCTTTCATGGTCAGCATTCTACTGTCATAGTGCCTTCAATCGAAGCATGGTTACTGTTGTAGCTCTCTACCTGTGGCTGTAAAGGGGATCGTAAAATTTGAAAGTCTTAACAAGCAGATATCCAGCGAAGTGTAGCAGGCAATTCTGGTGCATTTGGAGCTACAGTTGTTGAACCTAAGTTATTACACTGGAATCAAGAAGAGTTTGGAACATTATCCCATAAATTTGATGTCATCGTTGCAAGCGACTGGTACAGTCTGCAACCTTGTGAGCTTCCTTAATTAGTAAAGATCTGTCATTTGCTCATATGCATACATAATGTTTCTCCTTTCATGAGGACTATTATTATCAGCTGTGGACTGAGCAACGTCATAGGTAGATAGAAGAGGATAAAGTTGAACCTGAATTGACCGACATGAAACTACTAATTTGGTACAAAAATTTAATACCCACACCTGAAGTGACTGTACTCACGGTGACCAACTCGAAGACCTGAACCCAAACTGATACGTACTCAAGATGACCCAATAACAGTGCACTCTAAATGAACTAAATCCCGCTCGAATGAGTCATTTGTAAAGTATAATTATAGGTGGACATAATAGGATGTTGACTATCTTATTTAGGTCATGGATGTCTATATCTGATAAATTCCTGTGGACTTGAGATCTGATATATCCATCACCAATGGAAGACATATATCAGTATTTTTCCTTCTGACAGCTATGTTCTCTTTTTGTCTAGAATAAAGTCATATTTTTGTGGCTATATAATTTATATTTATTAATGTATTGCCTCAGCGATAGAGATACACAAATTACACTTACTCTTAGCATTTCTTGTTTTTTTTTTTTGTCATTGCAGTACCTTCTTCAAGGAATTCCATAAAGGCCTTGTTCAGACATTGAAGTCATTGTTAAAAGATACTTGCTCTTCTAAAGCCATATTATTCAGTCCCAAAAGGGGAGATTCACTGGACAAGTTCCTAGAGGAGGTACGAAAAAGTGGATTGCATTTCAGCGTATCAGAGGACTACGATGACAGAGTTTGGGAGAGACATCAGCAATTCATGAAGGGAGATCAGTCATGGCCCAACTACGATCCCGATCACTGCTACCCATTATTGATACAAATTTCAAGGTAAACTCTCATAATTACTGTTGGAACCTTGGTTTGATTCAGCTTTAAACTACCAGTATCGGACCATTTGAAATTAACGATGAGCCATTCTGCGTCTCTCTTGGCTTCAACATTTATTAAGAATGCCTGTGCGCTTGTCTGTCTATTGGTGAGTTGTGGATCATCTAAAAAACCTCTCTACCTCTCTATTTAACATAGGCTGATAGGAGGTTTCTTGCATGCTTTCGGCCCCATAATCACACAATTTGAGGGAGTCTGCGAGGCATAGGATTTCTACTGTTTTTTTATATTTAATATCTATCCGAATATTTCTTTCTTCTTGTTGAGAGTGGAGAGAGAGTTATAAGTATCTATTGTAGGATTATCTTCAAAACGAAGCAAAAATGGAATCTCCTGCATGGTGTGATACTGTGATGTTGTCCCATGCACAACTAACCAGTAAAACAATTTACAAGTGCCCTTTAATAAGGTGATCAAATTCGGTCTCGGCCGGACATGGGTTGGACCCATTGGATTATTTTGGCTCACGAACAAGCCAGCCAGCGGATTTTGAATGAGTTAGGCCCTGTTCTTTTGGACTTAATTTCAGCTCATCTCAGTTCGGCTCTATTCAGTTCAGCTTCATTCAGTTCAACACTTCTCTTATCTTCACAAATTAACTCTTACTTCAGTTCAGTTCAGCTCAGCTCTATTAAGTTGAGTTCAGTTCAGCTCCATTAAGTTCAGTTCAGTTAAGACAATTTCAGTCCAAAAGAACATGGCCTTAGTAGACCGGAACTTTAAAAGTGCATTGTTCGTACCTGCTTGTATATTGTCGGTCGGATAGGACTTCCTGTAGACATCTCAATTTGACTTTAGATCTATTGTTTACTCTATCCATCCCAGTCATTTCTCTAGGTTTGCTTTTGACACAGACTATGGAGAGAATGAGAAGTATGCTTCAGACTATGGAGAGAATGAGAAGTATGCTTCAGACTATGGAGAGAATGAGAAGTATGCTTTAAGAAACACAAAAGGTGAAGAGTAACTTGCACATGGAAAGAATTAGCAACTTTTACCTACAGAAAACGGAAACTTAAGAAATAAATGAGATAGTCCAAAACTCCAAATAAGGGAACTTTAAAGATATGGCAAGGATCGATGGAGTAATTGTTGTAACAAAAGCGCACACTTGAGACAGTTTACGAAACTATATTGAGAGTGTATTATAACCTTATGATTCGGCTGTTTGGTAGCAGTTTGAGTGACTTGATAGCATCCATGCCCCGTACATGTTTGTTTAGTCCAATGCATAGTAGACTAGTAGGGCACTAGTGTTTTATCCCACTATGCTTACTGCTACCTGGTACCATAGAGGATGTCAACAATGACGTGGTGATCTTACCATTTCTGTAATGTAGGCTGAATATGAACCACCATTGATGTCGCAACTACGGGTTTCCTTGGAGACATATATGCCCAGCATACGGAGCTATTGACACAGCCAACTGGACTAGGTAAGGTCCTCGATCAAATATTATCATGGTATTCAATATCGAACCATCTGAAGGAGCTACATTTGAATGCATTGAAGTAGTATGCATTATTCACGATTCAGAGAGAACTTAGAATGACTTGTGCATATGGGTGCATTGTATTGTTTTGACCCAAAAGTTTGTTTAGTCCATATGTATGAAATAAAAATGTTTCCATGCAGTCCAAACTCCGAAGTCGCCCCCCTTGTCAAACAACTGATTTTGCGCATCAATAAGGGATTGTGATACGCGTTGTTGTCACTTGTCACATAGGTTGCTTGGCTTGAGCCTGTTATACAGTTAAACTCTTATGCCGTGTAAAGCGTCAAATATTTACCTCATCTTTATTTTTTTACGAAGCTTTATGCATTCTAGTTTCTACTTTCTAGCAAACACCATTCCCTTATTCTAGAAAACACCATTCACTCCCACATAATATGAAAGAGCAAATATTTGAAAAATGGCTATGAAAAAATTATCGAAGAATTTTGTGTGTTGCTGGTTGTAATTTTTTTCGGTTGCTCGGAAAATTCTGGTAAGAACATACGTCTTAACCTAGAGAAGATGGATGGTGAATGGAGATTTGTTTCTTAAGGTTCTTGTTTTCCAACTGGAAAAGTAAAACAGAAATGATCAAAGTGAGGATGGAAAAGGGAGAAAACAGAAAAAACACAAGCAAAAAAGTAAGTTAAAATGACAAACTAATGACATGGATAAACTAGCTGCGTATGTGTTAATGCTTTATTAACATATGCTGCGCATGTGCTAATTGAATATGAAGTATTTGCCTTGTGTTCTTGTATGTTTTTGCCTCAAATGCATACCTCTTTCCAATCTATGTATGTGTTATCGTTTGAAGAATTTGTATGTTTTTTTGACAATGCCAAAGCCCAAAGTATATGAATAATTTGCTAATCCAAAAGAAAATAACGGAATCAAAATTTACTTTTCTTTGTTAATAATTACGGAGATCTATATTTAATGTGTTTTTTAGTATCTCTAACTCACCTTAATATATACTCAAATTAGTATTTGAATCAGCATTTTTTTTTATTTTTTGAGAAAAAGATAGACAAAATGAGTTAGTAATATTGCAAGAGAGTAACATTAAGAGAATAAATTTGTTTAACTAATATCGTAATAAAATTTCTTATTGTTTATAGGAACCTGTGCATCATCACCCTTACTAGTTACTAGACTGTAGTCGTGATTTATGGCGCCATCTCAATTTCTCTTGGTGGATTAAACACAGCAGGAAAGGTCATGTTGAGCAGCAAAAGTTTGACTTAGTTTGACACTTTGATAGTTGTTAAGAATCGTTTGGTGAATGAAAACCGCGATTATTCCACTAAAAAAAAGGAGGATAAGGAGAATATTTCCTCTTCAACTTCAATCTCAACTATTGAACAATAATCGACGGAATCGTGTGATTGTTGCCGCATTATTTATGAAAGTAATTACCCATTTAAGTACGAGTAAAGTATTTGTTTTATCTCGTGTTTCAAATACGATACTTGGTGGCGGTGAGAAAAAGCTTTCTTGTTTATTAGCAACTACTTATAATTCATTTTTGACCTTTACAAATGAAAAACTTGAAAAAGGTCTTCCTTTCAATATCTCGTAAGGTATAACTAGTGTAACTATCGCCAAAGAATAACCCACCTCAACATTACAACATTGGAAAAAAATCACTAAAATACTAAACATACAGGACACACGAACCTTATAAGTCTCTAAATACTGCAAAAATAATACTCCGTACTACGTAACAAATAATTATATTTACATCAAGATCCAATCTTTTTTTTTTTTTTTTTTTTTCTCTCTCGCTTTGGGCTTGCAAACATGCTTTTCCAACGCCTATGAAATGAGCTATTTGAGCCAACTGTTGCTTAGTCCTAAACAAATTGCTAACTAGTCCATAACTAATTAACCTTGCTTGGATTCATATTAGAGATAATGACGTCCAAACTACCGTAATTAGCACGCCGATCATTGTTGACGATGTAATCAACGCGCTGCCTCCATTATAATTAAAATCACCATTACTTGACGGCGATGTTGACGTCTGTGGTGGTTGTGTCCCGATTGCTTTAGCCCTGCACAAGCCAAAAAAAAAAAAAATCAAATTGGATCATAGGTAGACAAATTAAATTAAATATGATTACTCAAAATATCCAATTTGACTGATAAACTATTAATTTGTGTAATTTTCGGTTCGACTGCGGCAGCTACGTGTATTGACGTATTCCAGTTGATGGCCTTGTTAGATTATGCTGGAAATAATTACTACGTACAAATGTACAATGTAAAAATATCTGATATTGACGTTAAACGCTTACGAGTTACATGTATTATATAAATAAGTTTATGTACGCGTAAGTATTATAATAATGTTTGTAAATTATGGGCAGTTGACCTATAAAAATAATAATAATGCATGAAGATTATTATTGAAAAGGAGAAAATGCCAAAGATATGACACTCTACTCATTCACCATGATGCATGTTTTGGTACATGCTCCCTCATTGCATCATTTGCATCTACCCTGTTTCTTTAATAACCTAATATCCGAAACAAACTATGTTAAAAGCCTAAAATAAATGTGCCATCAACTCATTAACCATCAACCAAATAATAAATTCCTGAAATATATAATGCTGAAACGGATGACCCAGCCTATCTAAACCTGCCCTTGACCCAGCCCGACCCATGTTAACCCGCCCTAATTCGGGTCGGTTTTGGGTCCACCTAGGCAGGCCCATGACCACACTAGTCCAAACCACGTGTTTTACAACTAAGTCATAAGTTAGATAAAATGTGTCGTCGTATCTACCAAATTTGACTAAACATACGAATACTTGTATGCATATAACAAATTGACGATTATTTGATTCGTATTTTAAATCGAAATTACTTACGTTAGTGAAACGGAAGGGCAGAAGGTGATAACATAGTCGGCACCGGCACACGTGAAAGTACTACTCGCATCATCGTACGCGTAGCTATACGCGCTTGGGCAGTTCACCTTGAAGTACTCCGAATAATTGCTTGGCTTGCATGTATCTGGCGTAGCGTAGGCCCCACTACAACAATATTCCGGGTTCCCGAACGCATTACACGCGCTATTGCATGCAATCCCTGTTCCTCCTCCGTCTGTTCCTGATGTAAACGCGCTTGTCGCGACCCTGAGAGGGGTCGGACAGGCGCCGTTTAAGTCCTCTGGGCACCCTGCAGCTGAGCAGTTACCCGACCCACCTACAGGTCGGACAACTAGCGGCAGGTTATACCCATCCACCAGGCTCACGTCGTAGAAGTCGAGCCCATTTGCCCCGTTGAGGGTGAATTCGGCTAGGGTGGCAGGTGGGGTGGTGCCTGTTTCGCAAGAGAAGTTCCCGGCTGGGCCCGTGGAGCATCCGGTTTGGGCCCATATACGGCCTGACCATGAGGCTGGGACGGGGATAACGGTGCTAGCTCTGGGGAGGAGGGTGAAGCTGGCGGCGGAGGGTGGGAGCGGTGGTGTCCCCGCCCCGGATAGGGTGGCTGGCCATACGGTGTAGGTGCATTGGTTGACTAATGTGAATTTTGTAGCTGAGCATGTTCCTGCATTTCAGTAACAAAATGTTGGTTACATTGTCTTAAAAACAGAGGATAAGCATGGATCGTATACATTTTTTTTAAAAATTGTTGTATACGAAAAAAAAATAAACTTGGAAAAAAGACGGACTTATGGTGGTACCTAAGAAATGTAGGAAGAGAAGAGAAACGATGCTTTGATAAGACGATACCATGACGATAAGGAGATGAAGAGACAAAGTTAGAAGCTAGAAATAAGAAAGGATAATGAAGGGAATATATAGAGCAAAAGACTTGTACAACAAATCGAAATATAAGGTTATTTAAATAGAATTCAAGTAATAGAAGTTATTATACAAATTGGGCATTAGGGGTAATCAAATTCACATTTTCAAAAAAAAACATATTAATATTTTAAGTAAGAAACAAAAGATCCATGAACAAGACTCAAAAAAGTTGGCAGTTGGAGAATGGTATGACTTGCTCAATGTGGGACATTAGGTCGGCAAACTGTAATACCATCATCAATTCATCATCCTTAACAAATGTAGAAAATTATATGTATAACTTATATATATATATATATTCTTTCCAAGTTGTGTGTATTTTTTCCTATGTTTATGGACCTTTAAGTGTCGACGTGTCGGGTCTATTTTTTGGGTTGTAGAAGATGAATTGTATGGATTTCAAACAATTATGTATAGGGGATATGTATGAACGAAATGAGGAAGACGAGCTTTTTCATCAACTTTTTGCAATACAGGGTACTAAACTAACTAGTGACTGTTTTATTTCCTAATTGAGATTAAAGTGTGTTTTTCCTTAGCTGTGTCATATTGTTCCCTTCTTTCAGGGAGAGGATGAACTTGTAAACGTTGTTACAAAGTTAGTTTGTAGACTATTAGAATCCGCTATATTGGAATAAAACATTTTTAGTATGGGGTATTTATTGTCGATATTTTAAAAAGTTCTATAACCTCGACAACACGAATTAGCTAAGACTAATGCTCAGTAATACAATGTCCTTATTTGAGTTTACGAAACTTCCACAGTGTAACTTTATATTCTTCAACTTATGTATGAAGCCTGGAGTTGAACAAGTTAAATGACATAATGTAGTTTCTTCGCTTCCTGTAGCTTTGAGCATGAAAGCTCGCTCAAACACGGTCGGTCTAGTTCAATCATATATCGAAAGAAAAACTAAGGAATGAGTCAAACAAGAGAGCCAAAAATAGCTGATATCATATAATTTCAGTAGGATGCCTGCATGAATATAATTTCATCATCAAGTTGGCAAATCGCTAGTCATCTGACTCATCTCCAGCGCTACCTAAATACCAACAACCACAATCATTCCTGTCTTAAATATATTCCCAAAGACCGTAAACAGTAATCATAACCATGGTAACTTGTAACAATATAAGTCGTTATCAGTGAATAAGGCAGAAAATTGAAGCCGAAACCCAGACAAGGACACCATGAAAGGAGATCAAGTTGCATGATCCGTAAAGTAATTAATTTGCTCCTCACACACCTTAAAAAGTACGGACTAATACAGTAATACCGTTTTGTGTTTATATAAAACTTGTAATAGAAGAGTATTATGATCAATTGTAGGATAAAATCAAGGATAACAGCAGAAATCCGACCTAAACAGTTAATACAAACAGGAATAGTCTATATTCAGCCTTGGAGCCTTTAATGGATCCAGGCCATCTGAATCTGTTGCGGGCCAAATGAAATGGAATTCATAATTGATAAACAGTATCACCCAAAAATATGCAAATTTTTACCAATGAGGGTGAAATCATTGGACCAGTACCAAAAAATCTGTATATAGTCTAGAAATTCTGGGACGGTAGTTAAGTTAGGTTCACGAATCTGGATCAAAGCAGATACGATCCAAATCATACCCATTATCATCTCTAATCTCCTGATAAAACTAAATCCATGAAAGTTAATGGTCTAAGACTCTAAGAAGAGTTAGGATTCAAAATCTACATGTCCTCTACGGGGCCTTTGCGCCTCGCAAATCCATACGAACCCAATAAATGTTGGAACAAAAGAACATTGCAGGCAAACATCTTCCAAGGCCTTTTAACATAAGAAGACCAGAACAACAATATTACAGGATAATATGACAAAACCGATTGAGAATGGCCAAAGAGCACAATATTCAATAACACAGTTCTATGCTACTTACAAAGCAGTTGAGCTGCATATTTCAATAGCAAACATTATATGTCATATCATGACTCAGAACATAATACTCCCAAATAATGATGGCTTAAGAAACACAAATCATGGATAACAGTCACCATCTCGCTCAATTGACACAGTACTCACCATTACAAGACGAATTAACCAGTCATTAACTTGTCTTTTATCACCAGAATAATACGAACACAAGTAGACAGCAAAGTAGAATATATTTAGATAGGTGAAAGGTTTAGGTAATGTTTAAGCTAAACAAGCCACTGATCCAACTAGTCAGTTCAGCAAGTGTTTGGTGTTGGTGTCCATTGACTCGCTTCAACAGTCATCAACTCATCATTGTCTGCCTAAATGGACATTAGGCCAAACAGTATAATTAACAAATGGTTAACTCCAACTATTAAGCAAAGATTGTAATAAGCCGTTGATGCCCCTTAGTAAGTTATTAAACCTGTTAAAACTTATACTTAAATAACAAGCAAGTATGCCCTTGCTTTTCCTATGCCTTGTACATTAAGACCTGAAATCCATAAGACCATAACCAAGGTTCAAACTCGCAGTGATGACTGCAACGAGCGTGTATCACTAGAGCACTTCTTTCGCTCAATATTCTTAAGTTGGCGTTAGTAAGGCAAAGTGTACTGCCTTCGAACTATATTAAACCCGTCTCCAATAGCCCCACATAAACACAACAAAGGACTTCTTGAGTAATGATACTGACAATCTAGAGTACCGACTTCAATGACAATGACACTAACAAATGTACAAGGCGCCATAACAACAAAGAACAGGGAGCAACATGTACAACTCCAAGCCCATACATGACCCTACATGTCAAAAAACATAACACCAGGAACATACAGCAGAAAAACATAGTACTCGTATATCAGCAACACAATCCGTATCAGTACCGAACATGTACAATAACTAAACAAAGACAAGGTAATTTTAAGCAGTCAAATTTCACAATTAAAGGTAAAATACCAAAACTTATAAAAGGGTAAAACCATGTCTTCATTTATAATATCCGCCACAAAATTTCTTAAGCATATCCCATCCAAAACAAAACAAAAACAATCCGATGTATAACCAGCCGACCGAAATCATATACTAGCACACTAGATAGCTAACACACAACTATATAACATCCTCGCATTAGTAATATTCAATTACGATAAACTAAACTTTAAAGATAAAGAGTTAACATTGTATATTACTCTATTAATTAGGGCAATCCCTAGCAAAGTGGCTAGTCTGTCCGCAATTAAAACACCCCTTGATATTACCAGACCGCCCTCCGCTTCCACCACCGTTACCATCGCTTTGGCTACATTCCCTAGCCAAATGTCCGGGCTCACCACACGTATAACACTTCCCTCCACCACTTGTGCCTCCACTATTTCGGTCCGGGCAGTCACGAGCGAAGTGACCGGGTTGCTTACATTCATAGCACTCTCCTCCACCACCTCCACCACTGTTGCGGTCCGGGCAGTCACGGGCAAAGTGCCCGACCTGATGGCATTCATGACACTCAACTCCTCCACCACCACCATTATTTCTGACCGGACAGTCACGGGCAAAGTGACCGGGTTTCTTACATTCATGGCACACCCCACCACCACCACCGCCACCGCCGCCATTACTGTCACGGTTCAACTGGCATTCTCGGGCTATATGACCCGTTTCACCGCAAGTAAAACAGCCGCGATCACCTCCAAGCGAGTTAGGACAATCTCGAGCAATATGACCCGATGTACCGCATCTGTAACAGTTGGACGAGTCCCTCGACTCCCTACCCCGTCCAAAACCAGAGTTAGACCGAACCGGTTCACCGTTGGGACCGGTGACATCCACAGCTTTGAGGCGGCCGTCATCGCGAACGGAGACGGTGAATTCAACGGTTGATCCGAAAGAAAGTGTACGAAAGCCGTCGGATTTGATGTCGGATTGATGGACGAACAATTCATCGTCGAGTTTATCGGATTTGATGAAACCGAAACCCTTGCTGTCGTTGAATTTGGTAACTTTTCCTGTTAGTCTAGCACCTTGTTCCGCCATTTGTTGAAGAATTGGGAGTTGATTTTGATTGATTATCAGAAACCCTAGTTGTAGAGAGGTAGGATGGGAATTAGGGTATTTGGTTAGGCGATTTGAGGGAATATATATGGGGAAGGGTTATAGAGTTTGGTCGACAATCGTCAACTTATGGTCTTAGGAGATCTTTCCTTAATTACGGCTGTCTTTTCCTAATTCCACCTTAATTCAAAATTATATCTGAGGGTTTAGCAGTAAAGTCCTAACCATTGCGGATTCCTTCATCACAAAAAAAATTCCATAGTTTTTGCCTCAAAAAAAAAATTCTATACTTTGATTATAATGATTTTAGTTCCAATTGTTCAAAAGGTCACTTTTGCTCAAGGAAAAAAAAAAAAAATCGGGTGTAAATCCTTTATGAGTTGTGAAAGCTTTTTAGCTCGACACACATTGACGGTTCCAAACATAGTTTGAAAATGATTTTTTTTTTCTTCAGAATAATATCAAATAATATAATACAAAGATTATGTCATTATAGGGATCAATTGAAAATATCTATCGAAAATAAATCCATGTAGGCTTGTTTTTTAAGTTACAGTTTGAAAAGGCGGTATACCTGAAGGCCGAATCACTTTCGACTTTGCGTAAATTGCGTTAAAACCCCTTAATAGCTCAGCGGCTTTAGTGATTTGTGATTTCCGAATGAATAGAAATACAAAAGGTTTCGCGGAATGGTTTAACAACTTTACTTGATAGTTTTTTACTTCCTTTAGTAACGTTTTGATATAGAATGGTCGGATGACTAGCGACTTTTCAGAAGTTGCTGAGCGATTTACACACTTACAAATCGAGTCTACGTGAACCACATTAGTTATGTTGTATACTTGTATAGAGGCATAGAGCTATGCTTCAGATACCCCGTCCCCGGGTTGCTGAGAATGATCAAGACTTTCATGGAGAAAAGAAAGTTGTAGCACAAAACTATGAATGTCCCAACTCCTGATGCCATACGCCTAGACTCATACTGATAAATTATGATCAATTGGTAAGGATGAAAGGGCTTAAAATGCCTGATTAAATTGATACTGAAAACGTGATACAAGCTCCTAATTTATACAAATTAGAGTCAATTATTGCCTAAACTACTTCCTACAAATAAGGCGTAAATATTACATTGGTTACAACAACTTAACAATAAGTGCAAGTGTATCGCTGTGAATATGGGATAATATATTTCCGTGTGATACGGATAATATATTTCCATACTCCCCCTTAAGTTGGAGCATC
>VHZZ01006144.1:22632-35165 GCA_009801015.1 Silene noctiflora
ATCATCATCGTCATCCAATAATTCGAATTCATTAGGGGCAAAAGACTCACATTGAGAGGGTGAAATGTCAATAGGAGAGAAAATAGGCTCACTTTGTCTTGCTTGCTTTTGAAAAAGTTCTTCTACACGAGCTTGAAGCACCTTGAGCTCCTCCTTGATGCGCCATAAATTGAATTGGCGTGCTAACTCGCCACATTCGGAAGCCATGAAATTCAAGAAATTCTAAAGCTCCGCCCCCTTCAAGTAGAAGAAACTCCCATTACTCAAGTTCAGAGTCAAGTTACGGGTTTCAAAGTCCATGCCATCAAGCACGAGATGGTCGAAGTTGTGAGACCCCGCGATAGGAGACACTAAAGCTAGTAAATTTCAGCGGAAATATGGAATTTTTAAAAACTTTTTAAAGTTTAAAACGCGAAATACCACTAACATAGAACAAGCACCATCACAAGTTATATTATACAAACCCAAGTGATAAAAGTTTGGGGAAAAGATATCCCATGAATAAAAAATGTACGATAAATAGGTGAGTCTAGCTATGAAAATAAAGTAAAGTCCAGGGTAAATGCTTGCTAGATCACAAGTGTCACCCCATCGATCACCAACCTGTACCTGCCATTCATGTAAACATGAATGCCACAGTCAGTGGGAGTAACTCAAGGTTCTCCCAGCCACATTACAATGAAATGCACATTAACGAGAATATAAACAATCATAAAGAATAAAGAAGGAACAAACATTCTTAATTAAAAGCATTAGCTTATATGAAAAAAATGAAGTAAGTGATATGATATCGATAAGAACATATGAGACATGAACAAATAAGAGGGGGATCATATCGCAACTAGTGGCTTGCATCTCACAACCAATATCCGATAGGATCAACATAGAAGCATACAAGTGTCCGACTCAGAGGCTACCTTTAAAGCATGTTCGAGACACCACGACCAAAGAACACGCGATCCTAAAGGAAATATCATCTTCTACGCAATGCCATGCAAGGACTCTAACACCCTTAGACAGTAACGCAACCCTTGGTAGGATGACTAGCTAGGTACATCCTAGCCTAAGACCTGGATCCAGACTCTCGGAAGGTACCCCCTTCCGATTCGACATACGGCACATAACTCTGCATCCAAGACTCGATCTATACATGTATGATTCGAGTACCCCACTCTCCAGTACCGCACGAGTGTGGCGGAAGATCTAAGGGAGTAGTCAAGCATAGAGGTAGGGTGATATCAATACCTTAAGGACACAGTTCTAACCATCCAAGCATATGATATCTTAATCATGAACAATACATGACATACCAGGAATATATAATGGGACAACTCATAGCACAAGATGAAACGTAAAAAATCCATGTAGATATGATACAAAGTAAATAAATCATATACTTGAAACATATCTATCATACATTGAGTGAAAAGAGAAGAAACAATGAAGCAGGGGCTCCCGGCCAACCGGCTGGAGCATTGGCCTTTACCAAAAATTGTCAAAAACAATCAAAATGTTCCCAGCCGGCCTGTGGACCGGCAGCCGGTCCACCGGCTGGGACCCTAGCCAAACCAAATTCCTCCAAAACTTAACATAAAACTCCAATCCGGCAGTGGACCGGCAGCCGGCCCACCGGCTGGGAGAACACCCAAACCCAAAAAGTCCAACTTGGAAGCAGAAACCTCCCAGTCGGTCTGTGACCGGCAGCCAGTTTTATGCGAATCGTTAATTTAATCGCTTCTATTATGAATTCCATTGCTTTGTTCGTAAATTTAATCGTTGTTAGATTCAACATGCGTAGCTAAATACCTTTTTCTAGGATGTAGGCGAACTTAGCGTAGATGGCATAGTTTAAGGCGACCCTCGGATTAGGGCTTGGTCGACCGACTGGCTTATCTGGTCGGTCGACTGAGTCGGGTGGTCGGTCGACCACCTTCGTGACTGTTTTGCATCGTTTAATTTGTTAAGTGCAATATCTATCAATGAGACCTAGCGGAGACTTGTTAGATGCTTAGTTTTGACCAACCCGTAGATCGAAAAATAGGGAAGGACTTAAATTAACGAATTAAGACGGCGAAATTGCTAGACTGCAAAGATAAGTAATTTAGGCTTTAGGATCACCAGTCAAGACGAAAGTTAGTACTAGTGACACCTAGGGACTAATAGCATAGACCGAGAGGGGCTATTAGTTGAYTTGGACCGAGAGGACCTGTCATACCCGTCACCACGACTATATTTCGAGACCTCACCTAGACTTTTGTGCCATCGCAGCTATAGTGACCCGACCATCCTAGCTCCTGTTTATTATTTGTTCACATCTTTTATTTCCTTTTGCTATATTTATTTATTTGCGTTTAGCGTTAGTTTATAATTCAACTCAAAACCCCCTCTTGAACTGTTACCCTTAGACTAAAATTAGAACAACTGTAACTCCCTTCCTCCCTGCGGATCGACCCTTACTACCACTTTCTAGTTGTAGTTTGGTTTTATAAATTTTATTTTTGATACAYACAACGACGGGTATCAGTTGTGACATGGTAAACACGTATAACACGTAAATTCAACAAGTAAGACAACCCAACATCCAACATACACTAATTACACAAGAAATCCATTGCCAAATTCATACATTTATATGCATTAAACCATAAACATGTGAAAGATGGCATTTTTAACAAACTAAACACAAGATTAACCCAACTATCCATAATCCACACAAGAGGAACATCATGAATCATGAATAAGGCACCATATGCAACCAAGTGTGTAAATTAACCAACTTTAACATGTAAAC
The DNA here is from genome assembly GCA_009801015.1 of Silene noctiflora. Taxonomy (NCBI): domain Eukaryota; kingdom Viridiplantae; phylum Streptophyta; class Magnoliopsida; order Caryophyllales; family Caryophyllaceae; genus Silene; species Silene noctiflora. The sequence goes on from VHZZ01006144.1 coordinate 25,424, forward strand.
AACTCATTTAAGGCAATTAAATACAAAATTTTAAGTGTAATATCGAGTAACCTATCACCGTTACCTTATTAGCACTTCACTCTTCGATATGACTCTTCAACTATGTAAGAATCCGCCTCCGGGTCGTCCAAATTCGCACCTAAAACAGAATTCACAGGGTTAGAAAGAGAATTAATCCACATAGGGGGAGATAAGGGTTTCGAATTTTGGTTAAGGGGAAGAAAAACCGAGACTTTCTTACTTACAAAAAAGGACAATGAGAAAAGGAGAAGATTGGCACGAAAATCAAGAGGTTTGGTTAAGAAACGAAAAAGTTATGGAGATTTTAAGCTTGGAGGATTTGGTTCAACAATGGTGTGTTTTTCTAATGGATGAAAGCTGAGAAAAGAGAGGAGGAAGAAGGGTTTATGTTGGTTTTAGTTGAAAAAATGTCATTATTTTGGTCCTTATGCCAACTTAGGCCCAACACAACCTAAAATGAGTCGATTTTGGCTTAAAACTCGTCTTAAGGCTACTATATTCTGAAGACGGAACATAATATTATACTTATATATTTATACACTAAAAATATATTTTTACTCAAAAATAGGTTTTAAAGGTAAGTTAATTTAACTTGATAGCTAAACTACTTTTAAAATCGTTTATAAAATTCTCGGGTGTTACAATCTTCCTACCTTTTAAAAAGTTTCGTCCTCGAAACTTAAGGTAAGGAGCTCGGGTACTTGCTCCGCATGGAGGCTTCGGGTTCCCAAGTCTCTTTCTCGACACCACCACACTTCCATAGCACCTTCACCAAAGGCACCACCTTACTTCTTAGCTTCTTGTCCTTTCGGTCTAAGATGCGAATCGGTCCCTCCTCAAAGGACAAACTCGGCTCAAGCTCGGGAATGTCACCCTGCAACACATGGCTCGAGTCGCTCACGTACTTCCTAAGATGAGATACGTGGAAAACGTCGTAAACTTTGCCCAAACTCGGGGGTAAGTCCAACCTGTAAGCCACGACACCTATCCTCTTAACTATCTCAAACGGTCCAATATACTTCGGACTCACCTTCCCTTTCACTCCAAACCTCTTTATACCCTTCATTGTTTAAACCTTCAAGAACACTCGATCTCCAACCTCGAATTCCAAAGGTCTACGGCGGACRTCAGCATAAGACTTCTGGCGATCTTGCGCGACTTTCATCCTTTCACGGATCAATTTCACTTGGTCGATTGTCTCAGCAAGCTTCTCTGGTCCAAGATCTCGAACATCGCTTGATTGGTCCCAACAAATAGGACTCCGGCTACCATAAAGAGCTTCATACGGGGCCATCTTAATCGAAGCATGGTAGCTATTATTGTAGGAAAACTCCACCAAGGCTAAGCTCTTGTCCCAACTCGAGTGAAAGTCAAGAGCACAAGCCCGCAATAAGTCCTTCAAAGTCTGAATAGTTCTCTCGAACTGACCATCCGTAGCGGCATGAAATGCGGTGCTCATCAACAATCTACTACCCATAGCGTCCTAAAGGGCCTTCCAAAACCTTGAGCAAAATCTTGGATCACGGTCGGAAACGATCTCTTTAGGGACACCATGGTAACAGACAATCTCCTCAACATAGGCACTAGCGAGATGGTCTAGGCTCCAAGTCTCCTTAATCAGGACGAATCTTGCACATTTGGTCAACCTATCAACAATCACCCATACGATATCTTTTCCTCCTACAGTCTTCGGTAGAGCCATCAAGAAATCCATAGAGATAGATTCCCACTTCCACAAGGGCACCTCCAATGGTTGTAGCAAACCTCCGGGCTTAAATTAGTAATGCCAGCGGTTTCGGGTCACACATGCATAATAAAAAAATTCATATTAAATTAGTAATGCCAATAAAGATAAATGCCTAGGCCTAGAGACACCCACCTCTCGATTTTAGTGTCAAGCCTTAGACCAGGTCCTAGACGCTCTCGCCGATCTAGGTCATTCTACTACAACATGCTTAGTCTAATACATATCTGTGCCTCTCGACTTCTAGAATGTATTAACAAATTTAATCATAGAATGTGATCAATAAACTAAGATTAACAATACAAGGCAAGCAAGTGTAGAAAAAATTATGCAATATTAAACATACTAATCTAACATGTTAACATGATTACGAATGCATGGCTTCCCTTATTCCCTAGACAATGAAAATATACTCACTCATGTTATAAATAATAAAAACTAAATATGAAATGAAATGCATGAACATAATGAAATGATACTAATAGTTAGAATGAAAATAAGGAAATGTGTATATGAAGTAACTAAGTGATGTGAATGATAAACTATTATGCTAATAATGAAAAGTAAATTGCATAAGAATGTAACTAAGAAATCTAATAACTAAATAACAACTAATTAACAATATGAAAATGTAAAAGCTTAAAGAAACTAACTAAAGAACAATGATATAATGACTAGAAAAGAAATAGATTACCAAAATGAAATCGCAATGAGGAAAGAAGAACAATATAAGAACTTAGAACTTCTATTAAAACTTAAAACTAAAAGATTGTTTGGATACAAAATGTAAACTATACTAATACTAGAGAAAATTAGAGAGAATAAAATATGAGAATTGTAAGTATAAGAGTGTAAGAATGTGTAAAAAAAAAGTGATACTAAGGTCGGGGCTTAAGGCCTCCTTTTATAGCAGTTTAGGATCTAAAACGTAAACAACCCAAAGGAATCCAAAGTTCATAAATCCACCCAACCCCGATCGGGGACAGGCCACCCCAATTGGGGTCACACTAATCTAGATTAATGGCCTTAATGGCCATGGAATCCAATGTTTGGCATTGAAGCGTCTTTAATCACCCGGGTAAATGCATTTTTGTGGAATAATCTTGGAATCCCATTTTGCTTTTCCACATGAGTTGTTTGGACTTCTTTATGGGCTACACTTCTTATTTGTTTACATTTTGCTTTGCATGATTAATTGGGCCATTTCTTTAGCATTTGATCATTTCTTCCATCACTTGAGCTTGTATGACCATGCATGATCCAATCCAACTTCTACTTAGCTTTGTGATCTTGATATTTGCTCTTTTTGACGAGAATTAGCTAACAAAAGCTATATTCCAACAAAATACGTTAAACGCATGCAAAACAACTAGAACACGAGATTAGCTCAAATAAACACTAATAATAGTGCAAATAGATAGTAAAACCGAGCTAAAATATGGGGTAAAATCATATATAAAATGGACTTATCAAGTTCGGCCGCCATTTAAATGACAAGTTGATTGCATAGGAAGATTGTGCAGACACTCTGTTAAACAATGACCATTTATAGAGTCCTTTTGTTTCTTTAGCCTAGTCGTGGCAAAGACTTCTATACTATTTCTTTTTTAGTCGATTCTTTTGACTATTGACTATTTGTCTAAGTCAGTATAGTTTTCGATTGGCTTTGGTTTATGTCCTAAGTCGCACTGTAAAAGGAGGCTAAAGGACATTTTCTGGGTCATGGTGATCTCTGATTGAACAAAGAAAATAGATCAATAGGAATTGTCCACTCACGTCTGGGTTTATATTTATCAGGGCCGCTCGAGGAACAGTGACTGGAATGCGTGGCCACGCTCGGAATAGAGCTATTGTAGATTTTCCGGTTAGACAGTTACTCTCCTGATCGAGAAAACCACTCATGATATAATCAAGTGCAAGTACAACCTGAAAGACACCTTCCATTGAGTTTGAGATATAATGGACAAGAGAATCAGCAGCGCACACTTGTGTCGGACAAGTGGGAGATTGTTGGAGTGGGTGTCCTCCAGAATAATGTGTCTACTTATTAAATCTCGTATAAGAAATATACTCGGGATATATGTGTTTTATACTAGTCAGTTGATCAATATATATTGGTAACGATTGGCCGACTAGGGTTTGACGTTACTGTCGTATGACGGCGGTGATCAACTGATCCCTTACGGTCACACCAATTGTAACACCCCCAAATAGCAAAGTGCCTTACCAAGGCCTACCTTAACAAATAGACGTGTTACCATCTCGGTTGCCCGAGGTAGTACGCATCAAATTGACAATGAAGAAACTTAACATGACATAAACGGTATAAGTTATTACAAAATAATCATTGAAATCCAAAAACCAAAACCAACAATAAAAATATGACAAAAGTGAGCTATAACTAAGTGGCAGCAGAAACTAGCTAGACTCATGGCTCGCCCATCCGTCCCATATAAGCTAAACCAATAAACCTGCTAAAAATATGTTTACCATTCCCCAATGGATTACCGCAGGTTCACAACACAAAATAGGGGTCAGCGAACTGGTCATCACATATGCTATGAAATCATAAGAATAATACAAACAATCGCCATCCTCCGATCATTACTCAATACAACCGTCTGAACTCAGTCAGACCTGCCAGGTTACCCATCGCAACAGATACCCACACCGCCAGTGGGAGATCGCAGCCTTGCCACCTCAACCCCACCCATCGCAAAGAGTGTACCCAGGTCATTAATGTGCACATCGCCCTTGTACGGGAGCCACAAGGGGCGAACAAGGGGGTGAAGACAATCTCCGGACAATGGCTCCACAATGCATACAAACAACTATGATACTCATACTCCACACATCATAATACAATCATAGAAAAACCATAAATATAAAATACACACAGATGGCTGAGTTGGGAAATGCTACCTTATTCGGGTTCCGCGACAACAAAAAGATAGCTAGAAACGTTCCTTTACAAATCCGTCACCTAAATAGGTTATACAACAAACACCATATCATAATCAATCACACTAACTAATCAAACCCCCAAACTAACCCAACCCAAGGTTTCAAATATCATCACAATTACAAACTAGCGGAAGCGAACTTACCGAAATACCGACGCACGGAAGAAAAACCGATAACAAGGAAAAACGACTATGAAAGGTGATTAGAGTAATTGGGGAGGAGATTTGAGAAGTGTTTAGGTTAGAAAAATTGACTATGAAATGTTTTGACGTAATATATATAATCCCGTATCACTCTAATCAGACCACGGAAAAACGACTCGTCAGACCGGATGCTCGGTCGAGTACCTGACATACTCGACCGAGAATCTCGCATACTCGGCCGAGTGCTCACAGGCAGTAGCCTTCCAGAAAACACCCAACATCCAACTCGATTAAGTACAGCCTACTCGACCGAGTTTCTCTACTCACAAACCGAGGTATCACAGTCTTCCCTCCTTAAAAGAGAACTTCGTCCCCGAAGTTCACACCAATACCTGTAACATACATAAACCAATTATGACCTAATAACTCAGAAATTACTAACAAAACCCCAAACACGCCAAACTATACTGACCACCCAAATCAAAACATAAAAAACTGGCCTCAAAACTTCCCAAAAACACATGCGATCATCTCTTATACCTCTTAAAAGACAAAGTTTACGACCCCGTAACCAAATATACCTAATCAGAGAGATGTGGAAAACGCTCCCTCATTACCCCTTCCGGCTCCCATGTTACTTCTTTCACATTGTGATTGGACCACCACACCTTAAGTAAGACAGTCTCACCGTTCCTCGTTTGCCGTACCTCGCGGTCCAAGATCTCCTTTAGCGCTTCCACATAAGTAAGTGCCTCATCGAGCTCAATGGTCTTCACCTCAAGCACATGAGATAGATCGCTCACATACTTCCAAAGTTGTGAGACATGGAATACATTATGAACCCGATTAAGAGCCGGTGGTAAAGCTAGCCGATAAGAAACCTCATTGATTCGATCCAAAATCTCATACGGGCCTATAAAATTCTAGCTCAACTGCCCTCACTTGCCTAACCTTATTACGCCACGCATGGGTGACACTTTCAAGAGAACCTTATCACTTACCCCAAACTCAATGTCCCTGCGATGCAAATCTGCATAGCTCTTCTGCCGATCCTGAGCCGATCTTCTGTCGAATTAACTGGACCTGCTCAATCATATCATGTATCATTTGTGGTCCCAAAACCACAGCCTCAGAACTATCATCCTAATAAGTGGACTCTGACACTTTCTCCCATACAATGCCTCAAAGGTGCCATCCCAATACCTGTGTAATAGCTGTTGTTATAAGAGAACTCAATCAGATCAAGTCGGTCTTCCCAACTCCCATCAAACTCCATCACACAAGCTCGCAATATATCTTTCAAGGTCTTGATGGTCCGTTCAGTTTGACCATCAGTCGCAGGATGGAATGTCGTGCTCATCTTTAAGGTAGTCCCCATCAACTCTTGCAACTCTTGCCAAAACCGAGATATGAATCTCGCATCTCTATCCGACACTATGTCCTTTGGTATCCCATGTAGTCGTACCACATGCTTCCTGCACCCACTAGTCAGCTCAATTTTACTCCAAGTGTCTTTCATTGGAATGAAATGAGTTGACTTCATCAAACGGTCAACAATTACCCAAATCATATTATTCCCCTGCTGAGTACTTGGTAACCCCACAATGAAATCCATAGAAATTGACTACAATTTCCATTCGGCCACCTCAAGGGATTGGATCTTACCTTGAGGTCTCCGTTGCTTACGATTGACCCGTTGACAAGTCAAACATCTAGCTACAAACTCAGCTACCTCTTTCTTTATTCCGGGCCACCAGAACGTATTCTTCAAGTCCATAGAAAGCTTGTCACCTACCGGATGTACTGAATATGGAGTGCAATGGGCCTCCGTCATAACCAGTTTCTTCAACAGTAAATCATTGGGTACACACCACCTCCCATCAAAACGGACACTCCCATCTGCATGGATCGAGAATCACGGAATAGTACCTAACTCCACCCTTGTTTTCCACTCCTGAATCTTGGGATCAAGCTCTTATTTCCCCTTGATATCGTCATACAACTCAGACTCGATAGTCAAATCTCCAATAGCATATCCCTTGTGAATCATATGAATCCCCATCTTGGTCATCTCATCTTTCAATTTCATCAAGGGCATGGCTGTGCACAAATAATGTACACTCTTCCTACTCAAGTCATCGGCAACGACATTGGCCTTCCCCTCATGATAAACGATCTGCATATCATAGTCTCCAATTAGCTCCATCCACCGTCTCTGACGCATATTCAGCTCCTTTTGAGTGTAGATGTATTTCAGGCTCTTGTGATCAGAAAATACTTTAAAGGTCGCCCCATAAAGGTGTGCCTCCAAATCTTTAGAGCAAATACAACCGCACCCAACTCTAGATTATGGGTAGGATAGTTCTCCTTGTACGGCTTTAGTTACCTTGAAGCATAGGCAATGACCTTCCCGTTTTGCATCAAGACACATCCCAAACCATTCTTCGAAGCATCGGTATAAATTTCGAAGTTTTCACTCCCCTCTGGCAAAGCTAGGATGGGAGCTATAGTTAAACGTTCCTTTAATGTTTGGAACGTTGTTTCACAACTCTCATCCCATCGAAATCTGGTCTCCTTCCACATCAAAGTTGTCATCGTCCTATCAATCTTAGAAAAGTCTTTCACGAACCTCCTATAGTACCCTGTCAAACCCAAGAAACTCTGAATCTCAGCAACATTCTTCGGTACTTTCCAATTAGACACCGCCTCTATCTTATTAGGATCCACAGCTACACCATCTTTGGAAATTACATGACCCGGAAAAGCCACTTTCTTCAGCCAGAACTCACACTTGGACAACTTAGCATATAACTGATTGTCCCTCAAGGTTTACAGAACCAACATCAAATGCTCTTCATGTTCCTCCTTAGTCTTGGAATAGACTAGGATATCGTCAATGAAAACCACCACAAATTTATCCAGGAATGGACTGAAGACCCTATTCATAAGATCCATAAACACTGTTGGCACATTGGTCAACCCAAAAGGCATCACCACGTTCTCATAATGGCCATATCGTGACCAAAAAGTCGTCTTAGGGATATCATCATCTGCAATCCTCAGCTGCTAATAACCCGACCTAAGATCAATCTTGGAAAAGACCCCAGCTCTACATAACCGGTCAAAGAGATCATCAATCCTAGGTAACAGATACCTATTCTTCACGGTCACATGGTTTAGCTCTCTATAGTCGATACACAAAAGCATACTCCCATCTTTATTTTTCACGAATAGCTGACTAGGTGTCGCACCCTATCAAAAATCCCTTAGGTACAACAAATGAATGTAGTATAAAGGGGTCGAATTCCATAGAGAAACGGTAGCTTTATCGAGTTGTTATGAATTTATCGGATATGGGGGTACTTATATTTTGAGTGAGAAAAGAACGTAAATAAAAGAAAATAAATAAATAAAGAAACAATTATAAAATGATTCAATCAAATATATGAGAAAGAGTCTAGGGAATTCGGGTTACACATGAATAGCTAGATACAACATATTAGATTATAGATGTAAATAAAGATAAATGCCTAAGCCTAACGATACCCAGCTTTCACTTTTAGTATCGGTCTTAAATCGGGCCCTAACAAGCTTTCACTATGAGTTAGGATGATCTACTACAACATGCTAGTTCTAATACAAATTCGTGCCTTTCGACTTATAGATCGTATAATAAATTTAATCCTAGAATGTGATCAATAATCTAAGATTAACATTACATATCAAGCATGTGTAGAAGAAAATATACAATATTAAAACATGTTATTCTAACATGTTAAAATGAATACTAATGCATAGCTTCCCTCACTCCCTAGACTAGAGAAAATTAGCTACTCATAACAGAAAGTAAAATGCAAATGATATATGAAATATGAGACATGATGTATAATATGCTAATTAAACTAATGATRAAATGTGAATAAACTAAACAATGAAATAAAATGTTAATAACTAAATAATAAAACTATGAGACTATAAAAAWAGAAATACAATACTAAGAATGAAAATACCGTAAATAAGGATGAAGATCGAATACTTGAATACCGAATAAAGAAACCAAATGAACTAGAATAAGAACTTGAACTTGATAATATAACTAAAGATTGAATGTTTAACATAAACNAAAAATGTAAATGAAATGTAAACTAAAGATTACAAGGAAAAGAGTAAAGAGAGAATTTGTGAAGTGAAGAATGAAAACTAGAATATTGTGATATGAGATATGTAGTGTGTTGTAAGGWCGGGGGTGACCCTCCTTATATAGTAGTTGAAGTGCAAAATGTAAACAATCCATAAAGAATCCGAGGCTCTTAATTACGTGCAACCACGATCGGGGTCACCCATACCCGATCGGGGTCACCCATCCCCGATCGTGCAATCCCTTAAATGGCCATAGTTAATGCTCGGATATCCAAATTTTTCATTAGATTTACCCTTAAATGTCCGGAAATGCCTTGTGAATGTGGAAATTCTTGGAGATATTTTCCACATCTTCATTTGGATTTCTTTTGGGCTTCATTTAATCGATTGTTTACACTTTGCCTTGATTGTTTACTTGGGTCATTTCTTCACATTTTGATCATCTTCTTAAGTCTTTACACTTGCATGGCCATGCATGACCCAACCCATGCTCTACTTAGCTTGTGTTCTCGATAATTGCTTCTATCGTCGGGAATTTAGCAAATAAAAGTTATATTTCCTACAAAACACGTCAAAAGCAAACACAGCAACTAGAACACGATATTAGCTCAAAAACACAAAACAAAGTGATAAAATGTGATAGGTGTCGTACCCTATGCAAAAATAATACCCTAAGCACAACAAATAAATGTAGTATATAGGGGTCGAAATCCACAGAGACGCTACGTAA
>VHZZ01006145.1:53265-65990 GCA_009801015.1 Silene noctiflora
TATAAGTTATTTAAATTACGAAACCGACTTAATTACGTAGAATAATTAATTAAATAACTAATTACGAATTATTACCCAAACCCGACACAAGCTCATTACATCCAAACAATTCCGTCTTAACAAAACACAATCACCCAAACTAATAACTAACAAACCAAGACCAACACCCTCTTTTCCTATTCTCACCACCATCACCACAGACCATCACCGCAACTACTTCTACCACCAACCAGCCCACCTTGCTACCAACAACACAACCACCTTCACTACCTGCCTCAACACCCACCACCTTACGCCTAAACCACAACCCAAACCCACGACACACACAAACTCTCACAAACACCTCCACAAACCCACCACCACCGTGGCCAACACTAACCCCCTGGTGACACCACTATCCTCACCACCTCATGCCGACGAACCCAATCACACCAACCAAGCCATACACACGACACCACACCGTGTATACACGACACAACACATAGCTTCCCCTATTTTACGGTTTTTCGACAACCACCGCCACCACAGAGCCTCCCTGACCCAACCAACACCGCCAACAACACCCCCTCACCACCACGATCACAACCATACCCTTCAACTCTCCTAACTCCCTCTATACACGACACACTCATCCTCTCTGACACACGCGACTTTTCGGCAAGTCCTACACCAACCACCACTTCCGGCCACTACGACAGCACCATATGGTGCGCCTGACTCCCAGGAGCACGACCCTACCCTCCGTTCCTCCTAACTCTCACTGTACACCTTTTCCCGTTCGTCTTAAACTCCGACACAAAATACGGTTTCACGGTCAACCACCGTGCTGACAGCTGTTAACGACGGTCCCAGGGTGGTCACGACAACATAGGCTAGGTCATGGTCAACAACGGTCATAGGGTGACGCACTATTTTAGAGTATATGATTAAAACGAACTAGAACGATAACATGCGACGGTCTTACCTTGTATGCGAATAACGAGATGAAACGATTGATAGGTCTAGAACCCCTCCTTCTCGCATATTCCAGATTAGTGAGGTACTAGGTTAGGGTTTCTACCTTTCATAGGCTTGGTTAGGATATATTATTATTTTATTATTAATCTCGTCTCAGCTTATTGTATCTTATTATTAAATCCCGACTTATAAGACTCCCATGCAAAGTAATAAGCACACGGCCCAAAGCCCAATTGCCATTAAGTCCAATTCCCATCTTACTTATTTATTTTATTATTTAATTATCGTCCGAATTATAATTATCAATTATTACTATTTTTATTATTTATTATTATTTAACTTTAATTATTTATGAAACGTAAACTATTCTTATAATTCACATTAAAATACGGGGTATTACAATCATTCAAATCATATTGTTGCCCTGCTGAGTCCTTGACAACCCCACAATTAAATATATAGAGATAGATTCTCACTTTCACTCAGGTACCTTAAGTGACTGAATCTTATCTTGTGGTCACCACTGCTCCCCTTTGACCCTCTGATAGGTCAAACATCTAACCACAAACTTTGCAGTCTCCCATTTCATACCAGGCCACCAAAAAGTCTTCTTCTGATCTCTGTAAAGTTTATCGCCACCTGGATGCACTGAATAATGAGTGCAGTGAACCTCAGTCATGATCATCTTCCTCAGCTCAAGATCATTAGGTACACACCTTCTCCCATCGAAAGGAACACTCCCATCAGCGTGAATAGAAACCTCGAAATAGTTCCCTTTTCCACCCCATATCTCTACTCTCATATTTTAGGATCGTCAGCTAACTTACTCTTGATTTCCTCATAAAGCTCAGGTTCCACTTTCAAGTCCCCAAGAGCATCCCCGTTACAAATCATGTGAATCCCCATCTTCTTTACCTCTTCTTTAAGTCGCATGAGTGACATGGTTGTAGATAAGGAATAGACACTCTTCCGACATAAAGCATCAACAACCACGTTAGCTTTCCCCTCGTGATAGATTATCTTCATCTCATAATCACCAATCAGCTCCATCCATCTCCTCTGACGCATATTCAGCTCCTTTTGGGTGTAGATGTACTTCAAGCTTTTATGATCTGAAAACACCTTAAAGGTAGCTCCATAAAGGTAATGTCTCCAAATCTTCAAAGCGAAAACCACAACACTCAACTCCAGATCGCGAGTAGGATAGCTATCCTCATAGGTCTTTAGTTGTCTCGAAGCATAAGCAATTACCTTCCCATTCTGCATCAGCACACAACCAACCCATTTTTTGAAGCATCCGTGAAAACCTCAAAATTCTCACTCCCTTCTGGCAAAGCTAAGATAGGAGCTATAATTAATCGATCCTTTAAAGTTTGGAATGCCATCTCACAACACTCACCCCAGCAAAACTTGTTCTCTTTCCTCATCAAGGCTGTCATAGATCGAGCAATCATCGAGAAATCATTTACAAGCCTCCTGTAGTACCCAGCTATACCCAAGAAACTCCGTACCTCAGCCACATTCTTTGGTGCTTCCCAGTTGGAAAACGCCTCAATCTTGGTAGGATCTACCAACACCCCATCTTTAGAGATCACATGGCCCAAAAAGACCACATTCTCGAGCCAAAACTCACACTTGGACAACTTTGCATACAACTGGTTATCGCGCAAAGTTTGCAATAACAGCCTCAGATATTCCTCGTGCTCCTCTCTAGTCGTAGAATAGACTAGGATATCATCGATGAAGACCACCACAAACCGATCCAAGAACTGACTGAAAACCAGGTTCATCAAGTCCATGAAAACTGCAGGTGCGTTAGTCAACCCGAACGGCATCACCACATACTCGTAGTGACCATACCTCGAACGAAAATCTGTCTTTGGTATATCCTTCTCCCGGATCCTCAGCTGATGGTACCCCGACCTCAGATTAATCTTTAAAAATACTCCAGCCCTACTCAACTGGTAAAAAAGGTCATCAATCCTCGGTAAAAGATACATGTTCTTCACCGTCACATGGTTCTGCTCTCTGTAGTCGATGTACAACCTAAAACTACCATCTTTCTTTTTCACAAATAGAACTGGAGCACCCCAGGCCGATACACTAGGTCTGTACCCCATCTCGACCAAGTCATCCAATTTCTTCTTCAATTCAGCAAGCTCTTTAGGACCCATACGATATGGGGCCTTAGAGATAGGTCCCGTCCCCGGCTTCAAGTACACACTGAAATCGATATCTCTCTTCGGTGGTAACCCCGGTATCTCATCTGGAAAAACATCCCCGAACTCACCCACCACATGTATCTCCATAGCTGATGGCTTATCTATCCTACTATCCTTCACATGGTATAAGATCATAGGATAGCCGTTCCTCAGGTAAGACTTCAACGTCACAGCTGCAATGATCTTGACTTTGGGTTTGATCACAAACCCACGGTAAGACACTCTAACTCCCTTAGGTCCTTTTAAAGAAACGTTCTTTTGGTGACAGTCTATAGTGGCACTATACTTCCCCAACCAATCCATCCCGACTATGACCTCAAACCCATCCACAGGAAACTTAAACAAATCAACCAAAAACTTGACTTGTCCGACCACCACAGACACCCCCTTATACAACCTCCCACTTGATACAGACTCTCCCGAAGGTATAAAAACTTCATCCCTTACAGACTCATACTCCCAAATCCATAACCTTAGCATGACCTTTAGATACGAACAAATGGGTCACCCCCGAATCAAACATAACAAAGGAAGGAGTATTATTAACAAGAAAAGTACCGGTGACCACTTGTGCATCATCCTCAGTTGCTTTCTTGTCCATCATAAACAGTTTACCACTGTTCTTTTGGCCTCCACCCTGCACCGTGTTGGCCGATGCAGTCGACTTAGCAGTAGAGTTCTAGTTCCCATTGTCGTTCCGCCTCTGATAATTTCCACCATTGTTACGGTTGAAGCTTTCAGTGTTGCCTTGACTTCCTTCGCTATGTTACGACCCAGTTGGTCTGTTGCTAGCCATACTCTGACCCGGTCCCTGTGAAAAACAACCTATACGCTGACTCTGGAAGCCGCCTCCACTATCTGGTGGCTTTGGATTTGGTGGAGGTTCTTCTTTTGGAGGCGTGGGTGGTAGGAGCTTCAGTTGTGGATCGGGGTTGACTTGCTACAACTGTGGTGGCATGGGCCACAAGAGACATGATTGTACCAGTTACCCCTCATAAACCCAGATGTCCCGGTGCCCTCGCTCTCAGCCTTCCTTTTCTCATTCCCCTTCTCCTTGGTCATATCTTCTAGCCTCTCCGCATTCCCATCCCACACATAAACTTCCTTCAGATCTATGGGAACCCCCGAAGTCAACCTCTCAAGTATCTTCACCGATAGTCCCTTCTCGAAGTGGATGGCGAAGTTCAGCTGGTTTAGCTCCATGTCGTCCACATAACGAGCCAACTCATTGAATATTCGGTAGTACTCCGCTACCGTAATCCCCTCAGTCATCCGGAAAGTATCAAACTCAACCCTCAACTTGTTACGAACATGCTCAGGAACAAACTGATGCCGCATAGCTTTCTTGAATTCAGCTCAGCGGATTGCAGTTTTCCTCTGGCTCCTATTGTACACCTGAGTCTTCTCTTTCTCCCTAGCCCACCAAACACTAGCCTCATCTCTTAAGTAGAACGCAGCTTGTTCCACTTTCATCACCTCCGGACAACTCACCACTTCGAGTACCCCCTCAATTTCGTTATGCCAGTTATCCAACAAGTTCGGCGCCCCCGTGCCCTCATAGGTCGAGGGGTTGAAGCGAGCGATGGTGATGCTCATTTTGCTAGCATCCACCACCTTCTCTTAATATTTACCCATCGCCTAAAGAGCCTTGGTAAAAGCCTCTTGTTGCTCAATCATACGGGCCACTTCGTCTAACGTCATCTCAGAAGCTTTCATGTACGCGGCTGATCTCTTAGGAGGCATCGTTAACTATGTAAGAAGAACAGTCGTAAGCACATAGCCTACGGCTCAAAACAGATATACATATTCCTCCCATAACACACTCAGTCGAGTACCCAAGGCACTCGGTCGAGTACACCTAACTTGGTCGAGTCATATACGTACTCGATCGAGTTCAACTGATCGAGACTCTGATCAGATTCACCAAGAAATCACACTCGGCCGAGTACTTAACGTATTCGGTCGATTTCAGCTCACTCGGTCGAGTCAAAAACTTACAGGGATTCTGCCTCAAAACATCAAATTATCCACTCGGTCGAGTGCCAGGACCTCGGTCGAGTAGCCCCTACTTGGTCGAGTCCCCCTCACTCGGTCGAGTCATGCTACTTACGTACTACCCCCATGCTTACAAATCATGCACAAAGACTAACATGTTACTAATTTAGATCAATACTCCACCTATCATATTCCTCATATCATCACATATCATATACTCCACACTTCTCCATACACCTCATATACATAAATCCGGCATGCACATGAAACAAATATGGGCATATGAAACACATAGCAACCATATGAATACACAACGACCCTTGAGACCCTACCGTGACCGGTTAAAAGTTGTAAAGGCAATTATGCGGCTTTGGGACATCTCCCTAGCCCTGGCGATAGCTCTTAACAACTCCTACCCGGGTTCATTTTAATTAAACACCCTAAGTTCATATATTCATTGGTTTTAGGTTCCAAAATCGTTGCTATGGTACCACTTTATAACACCCCCGTATATTAAGGCACCATACCAAGGACTACCTCAAGACAAAAGGGTGTTACCATCTCAATTACCCGAGGTAGTGAAAATCATAGAAACCATAATGAAACAAATTTAATGTTTAACTTATTAAAAGATTACAATCGAAAAACGTGCTCAATAGAAAACAAAACCAACAATACAAATGTGATAAAAAAATCTAAGGTATGTGGAAGCTAAGACTACAAAAAGAAAGTGATGATTCTGCCCCTACCAAACCCGCATCAACAGCAACCATGAAAATCATCATCACTTGCTAAACCAACTGCTCACCATCCCCGAATGGATCACCACAGTTTTGAAAACAAACACGAGGTAAGTCAACTGCACAATAATATACAATATAAATCATACAACCAAACATCCAAAACAACCCGAAACCTCCATCTCCAATCTCCATCCCAACCAATAACNGTCAACTGCACAATAATATACAATATAAATCATACAACCAAACATCCAAAACAACCCGAAACCTCCATCTCCAATCTCCATCCCAACCAATAACTGACTACACACCAAGATGTGTAACCCTGCCAGTGGGGACCGTAGCCTTACCACCAAAATCCCCGCTCACGAATGAGTGAACCCAGTTCCTTAATGTGAACATCCTCCTGCGTCGAGAGAACGCCAGAGGTGAACAATAAGGGGGTGAGACCATCTCTCAGAATGGCTCACAAAACCAACCAACACCAACACCAACACCAACACCAACATCCACCACAACACCACCGCCAACATCCACCACAACACCATCACATCAATATAATCAAATCATACCATATAAATCATAACCAGTACAAAGATCGTCACAGTAATCATACACTATTCCACAGGCAACTGAGTAGGGAAACTCTACCTGATAAGCAATCCGGTAATTCACAGCAAAGAAGTCAGAAAGGTTCCTCTACGAAATATCCTCCTAAAAATATAATCAATAAATCAACCAATTGCCTATGGCCAATCGAATCACAAAACCCTCAATTACTCTAATTAGGGTTTCATACAATTGCAGTATAAACCATAAAAGAACTAGATCGATAACTTACCCAAATGATAATAAGAACAATGATGTAAAGATCCCCAACAAATGATCAACTAAGCCTTGGATTGATAGAAAATGAAGGTGAAGCAGTTTCTACATCACTTGAGTGTAAAAGTGTCTTGAGATAAGTTTTTAGCTTAAACGATAAATGATTACTGCTTCACGTTCTACTTTATATCAATCACGCAAAAATCCGAAACGGACCGGACACTCGGTCGAGTACAAGCCACTCGACCGAGTGCAAGACAATCAATCGAGTACACCTCACTCGACCGAGTTCTACACACTCGTCCGAGTCCCCAACGAACAAAACACTGATAGCATATCCAGACTGGATACTCGGCTGAGTAGCCCTCACTCGGCCGAGTATCCTAAGGTCACAAAACCGGTGTATTATATTTGGGATGGTAACACGGTGGTGCGAGTGAAGGGGAGTGGAAAGAGTTGACGATTTGTAACGCCCGCGCTTTTCACGTTATAGTTTAATCGTTTTATTTAAATTAATTATATTTTAAAACTATTTTTATAAAAAATATTGCTTTAAATGTAGAATAATTATAACAGTGACCATCTTGGCCATTTAGGACATATAGTTAGTCCTAGGTCGAGTTTCTAGTCAATTCCGACTCAAGTTGATTTGTTTGGGCTTATACTTGTTATTGGGCCTCTTTACTATCTTCCTTTACTCAAACCCTTGTTACATCTTCATCTTTTTCACTTCAAGTTGAGTTATTTGGGCATATACGTGTATCGCATGTCAAATAGGGAAACATTCATCCCGAGATTCTGGCCAAGTTTAGACTTGGACCGTATTATATTATCGTCGTCCCGGGAGTAAATGAGTCTAAGAGTAGTAAATGTCTTGTTTATATTGGATACTTGCATATGTCATTTGTCATGTTAATATATGCTCGTGGTAACTAAGCCATGTCTACATTCTTGATTGCCTTCCTAAGCTTGTGTATGATATGACATGTCCGCTCATTATTCCTCTAGCCCCTCTCTCCTTTTGTTAGCAAGTATGACCATGTTTACTCATGCTTTCCTATTCAAGTTAATTACATCTTGTATTTGGTATGCTTTACCTTGTTAACGTTCTTTATTATGTTCTCTTTGATATAATAAGTCTAGGAGAACCTTGAGTTACTCCCCGCTGACTGTGGCATTCATATTTCATGAATGACAAAATTTGGTGTTATTTGGGGGTATAGACATGTGTGAGATAGCAAGTACCGATAACCATTTGACTTTTACTTTCGTTTTTCTTAGGCTCACCATGTTAAGTTGTAATTCGTGGGATATGTTTTCCCCCTTGATAGCTAGACTTGGTTTATATTAACCTAAGTTTACTGTTCGTTTCGTACTTGTTTATTTGTGATAGTGAACCTGCGTGTTTTAAATTAAAAAGTTTTAAAAAAAACTCTTATTTTCCGTTAATTTTTACTCGTTTATTATTACGTGTTATCGCGGGGGTTCACAGTTGATATCAGAGCATTGATGCTCTCGACGCACACACGTGTACCCCAAAGTTAAAATTGAACCGAACCTTTAATAATGAATGAGTTATGGGTAGAATTAAGGACCTAAGTTGGTAATCTACTTGTATATGCAATTTGGTAGGTGCTAACTTTGTTGATTTTGTGCCTTAATAAGATGGTGCGACCAAGCAATGTTGATAACACAATCATGCAAGCCCTTGCTCAAGTTCTCCAAAATCAATAAAGTGTTAATATTGCTCAACAAGAAGGAAACCGTCAAGGAAGCTATGCTTAAGTTGCAAGCAAACTTGCAAGGAACAAGGCTAGGACCTATGGTGGTGAAGTGGATCGTATTGAGCTATTAGAATGGTTTCGTGACATGGAGAAGAATTTATCTATTTATGATGTTTAAGAGAAGGACAAATTGATGTTAGCCTCTCACTTTCTTGTGAAGGAAGTCCATAGGTGGTGGACTTTGACCGGCGCTATCGTCACTCAAAACCCTACCTTTGATTGGAGCCGTTTCAAGACCCTTGTGGGGACTCGCTTCTATCCTAAAGAGCTCGAGCAACAAATATTGAAGGAATTCATGGACTTCAAGCAAATAAATCTATATATTCAAGAGTACAATTACAAGTTCAGAGACCTTGCTCACTATGCCTCTAAGTTCGTGAAGGATGAAGAGAACCGTGTCTCCTTATACAAGAACAAGTTGAATCCTAAGTTGGAAAGCATGATGAGAAGAAACTCAACGACCTTCGTGGAAGTTTATGATGTTGCTATTTGGGCCGATAGCTCTTTGAAGGCCATTGAAGAGGAAGCTAGGCCTCATATCACTTTTTACTCTTATCGCCCTAACTTCCATGAAAAGAGACCTTTTGTCCTCTCATCTTCATCAAACTATGACAACAAGAAGTGGTTCATGCCAAGAGGACAAGGACAAGCTTCCCAACCAAACAACAACTTGGAGAAATATCGCAAGTGCTTCAATTGTGGCAAAGCTCTACACCCCGAAGTTGGATGTTACGATAAACCTTTGACTTGTTTCCATTGCAAGAGTCGGACATCGCTACAATGATTCCCCCAAAAGGAAGGTTACTGCTACTCTTACTCCAAATGCTAAGCCAAGAGGAACAATCTTTCTCATGAGTCGTGCCAAAGCCGCCACTCATCCCGATATGATTACGGGGTATGTTCTCCATTCTTGATCATCCTTTCCTTATTCTTTTTGATACCGACACATCTCTATCGTTTATACCTCCAATTTTTCGAAAACACTAGCCCTTTAGCCTATTCCTAGTGAAGATACTCCTATATCCTTAACCTCCGGAGAGATCATTTCTTGTTCACTCTCTTATTCCGATATTCCTATCTCTATTTCGGGAACTATGTTTCCTGCTACCTTACTTCGTTTTCCCCTTGAGGAATTTGATGTAATTTTGGGTATGGATTTATTGTCCTAGTTCTATGTTAGATTCGAGTGTAATGACCAAAAGGTTTTTCTTAACATTCCGTTAGGTGCCCGTGTAACCTATAAGGGAACCCGTTCCCAAATGGGTGTGAAGTTGATTTCCGCTTTAAAGTTGGTAAGTATGATGAGAAAAGGTTGCCAAGCCTTGTGTGCTAACCTCTAATACTACTACTTCATTGCCAAAGCTTGAAGAATTGCCCTTTGTTTGTGAGTTTGTCGATGTCTTTCCTGAGGATTTGTCCGGAAAACCATCCGAGCATGATGTAGAGTTCTCTATCGACCTTGTACCCGGAACCGACCCTATTGCCAAAGCCCCCTACCGTATGGCGCCAACCGAGTTGAAAGAGTTGAGAAAGCAACTTGATGATATGATTGAGAAAGGCTTCATTCGACCTGGTGCCTCGCCTTGGGGTGCTCCCGCTCTCTTTGTGAAGAAGAAAGATGGATCCATGAGACTTTGTATCGACTACCGTGAGCTTAACCGTGTTACTATAAAAAAACAAGTACCCTCTACCAAGGATTGAAGATTTGTTTTATCAACTCAATGGTGCTTTTACTTTTTCCAAGATTGATTTGAGACCCGGTTATCATCAAGTCCCCGTTTGTGAGTCCGATATTCCTAAGATCCACTTTAGCACGAGATATGGACATTTCGAGTTCAAGGTGATGCTCTTTGGTTGACCAATGCTCCCTCTATTTTCATGGACTAAATGAATCGAACTTTTAGTGAGTTCTTGGATAAGTGTATTGTGGTGTTCATTGACGATATTCTCATCTTTTATAAGCCCGAGGAAGAGCATGCCGATCATCTCCGTACCATATTGGAAGTTCCCCGCCGTCAAAAGTGGTTTTCCAAGTTCTCGAAGTGTGAATTTTGGTTATCCGAAGTGTCTTTCCTTGGCCATGTGATATCTAAGGATGGTGTTATGGTGGATCCCTCAAAGATCGAAGCCGTGATTGAGTGGAAGAGTCATATCGATGTTGGTGAGATCCGTAGTTTCTTGGATTTGGCAAGTTACTATCGTCGCTTTGTGAAGGATTTCTCCAAGATTGCTACACCGATGACTCATCTTTTGAAGAAAGAGGTCAAGTTTTTGTGGACTGAATCGTGTGAAGAAGCGATCCAAGAGTTGAAGAGTAGGTTGAATACCACTCCCGTGTTGGCTTTGCCCGAGGATGGTGTGGCTTTTGATGTGTTTTTTGTTGCCTCTAAGATGGGTTTGGGTTGTGTACTTATACAAAATAGGAGAGTTTTTGTTGCCTATGCTTCGCGACAATTGAGAGTACATGAAGTGAGCTATCCTACTCATTACCTTGAGTCAGCCGTCGTCGTTCATTCTTTGAAAATGTGAAGACATTACCTTATTGGAGTTCATTTCCATATCTACATCAATCATAAGAGTTTAAGATATATCTTCACCCAAAAAGAACTGAATATGAGACAACGGCGATGGTTGGAGTTGGTGAATGACTATGATGCGAAGTTGTTGTATGTACTCATAACCTCTATGCTCTCTCTCATTTTGTTAGCATTTATGACCAAGTTTATTCATGCTTTCCTATTCAAGTTAATTACATCTTGTATCTGGTATGCTTTGCTAACGTTCTTAATTATGTTCGCTTTTACATAATATGACTGGGACAACCTTGAGTTACTCCCCACTGACTGTGGCATTCATGTTTCATGAATGACAAGTAGACCTGGAAAATCGAGTCAACGGGTCGGGTTCGATTCAGGCCAGTTCGAGTCGTATCAGTTCGGGTCTTTCATTGATTTCGGGTTAATTCGGATTGCCTCGGGTCATTTCGGGTTTCGGGTCTATTTCGAGTTTCTTCGTCGGATCAGTTTCGGGTAACGGGGTCGGGTTATTTCGGACCGGGTCATTTTCGAGTCGATGAATAAGAGAGAAAAAGTCATTTCAAGTCTTTTCTGTTTAATTAGAGTTATGTTTTGTCGGGTCATTTTCTGGTTAGGTGGTTTCAAAACGGGTCATTTTCGGGTCGGGTCAGTTATGGGTCAAGAGCTCGGGTCATGTTCGGATCGGGTCGGGTATGTTCGGGTTACATTCGGATGATGTAGTTTGGGTCATTTCAAGTCTCGGGTCAGCCTTTTCGGGTCGGGTCAATCGGGTCAGGCCAGTTTTGCCAGGTCTAATGACAATTATCAGTTGGTACTATTTAGGGTGAAGACATGTGTGAGCTAGCGAGTACCGATAACCATTCGACTCATCTTGTTAAGTTGTAATTCGTGGGAAATATTTTCTCCCTTTATAGCTAGACTTGGTTTGTATTAACCTAAGTTTACCTTTCATTTCGTACTTGTTTACTTGTGATAATGAACCCGCGTGTTTTAAATTAAAAAGTTTTAAAAAAAACTCATATTTCCCGTTGCTTTTTACTCGTTTATTATTATGTGTTATCGCGAGGGTTCACACTATGACCAAGAGAATGTTAGAGTTGTGGTGGAGAATGGTGTGTTTAGAATTGATAGTCATTCAAGAGGGTTGAGAAGGCCGGTACAAAAAATGAGCTGGACAAAATTTGAAATTTTGTGTATGATGGAGTAAAAGTTGTATATAAATTAATAACTTCCTATTTTTACTTGTGTGGGCTAAAAAATAAGATCGATCATGTGGAATAATGTTCTTTTTTTCTTTAATAAACTGAGGTAAGAGTTCATAGAAACAAGTCGAAAGGCAAATTAAATTTTTTTATCAATAATATTTATAATTTACGCTAAACAACCAATATTAAACTCACTATGTTAGGCTATATTGATATTTAAAATATAATTTTGATTGATTTAAGTTTGTTAAACTCGAGGGAATATATTTCAAGCTACTTCGATTTTAAATATTCAACATAGTTTTATTATTGAACTATCATTTCCGATGTCTCATAATTTCATTTAACTATTACAGTTTAAAATATTGAACTACTTATCAGCCGTTAATTTAAAAATGGGCCTGTCACTTAAGTCTTTTTGCGATAAAAGTTAAGGTAAAAGAAAGACATAAATAAC
>VHZZ01006146.1:59704-78693 GCA_009801015.1 Silene noctiflora
CACTGAACAAATATCGCTTCTTTTAGAAAAAAAATATTAAAACAAAATTTAAGATTTACCGGAATGCTCTATGGTCATCCATACTCTCCAATCCCTAACAAAACGAAAATACCAAGTTCATTAGATTTCGATATGAATAAAATATGAATATCATTATGGATAAAATGCAGGACAGATGAAGTAAAAATGTTGCGTAGTAAAAACTAAGAATTCTGTTCTAGTCTACTGGGTATGAAAATATTATTGTATGTATTATGTATCATAAGCATTAACTACTGGAAATTATTAATTTAAAATGAGCGCAATAATACCTGAATTCGAGTTTGACATATCTATTCATATTAAGGTTAGGGGCAATATATGAGGAGGATTAGAGAAGTTAAAAGAAGAGGAAAAGGTAGAAAATTAATTAGAGAGTTTTTTTTTAAGAGAAACCCGTAGGTATTACTCAATTAATAACCGATCAAACAATACAGCGGTATTCGCAGAAGATGGTAAACCATCATCCCAAACAACTTTTCCCAGCACTCGTGGAACGCAATGCGCTAAGGCATGAGCTACAGAGTTATTGACTTGACCGGCATGTGACCACAAGACAGACTGCAAATGAGAGCTACACTTGACAATTTCATCAATAAGCAGCGAAAACATGCTCCTTCATTCTTTCCTTCCCTCCACGAACAACTTCAATCACCTGCAAACAGTCGCTTTCAATCTCCACATGTTGATAGCCGCGCGCCACAGCCTCCTCTAATCCATCCAAGACCGCCACCGCCTCTGCCACGTGAAGCTCCCAAACCTGCTCCCGTACGACGAACAAACCCAATAACACATTTTCCAAGGAATCACGACACACCACCCCCCTGCCAACCTCTTCCCCTTCCTATACCCCAGCATCCACATTAATTTTAACGTAGCCTTGTTTTACTAGCCTCCATCCCTCCACCACACCCTCCTGCCCACATCTCGTCCTGCCCCTGCCATATATCCCAGCCCCCCATTCCCATGCTTATGCCACCTCCTTCATCAACCACGTCCCTAATCCTTCGCACAACCATCTCTAGTCTCACCCCCCCCCCCCTCTCATCAAACACAATTTTGTTTCGATGCTCCCATAATGCCCAACACCCAACCATCAAATGAATGTAGTCCGTCTCGCTTATCTCACGCCAACACTCCTCGATCCAATCCTTAATATCACACCCCCTGTTTCTGCCACAATCTCCATGCCCAGCCCATCCCAAACCCATTTAGCCACCCCACAATCACGAAATAAATGAAAACTCGACTCAGGATAAGAATGACAAACCGAACATAAAAATTACTCACCTCCTATACGGGATGAAATGTTGGCCTTTGTGGCTAGAGCTTCACTACACAACTGCCAAAATAAGAGCTTAATGCGAGGCCAAACCGAAAACTTCCAGAGCCTATTCCATAGCCATCTGCCCCTTCCCTAATCCGAGCTACCCTCCATGTCTCCAACGTCACCCACGAGCAACTTGTAAGCACTACGGACCGTATACACACCATCCTGTTCCAGCCTCCAATACCATATATCTCTCGACCTATTGGGACTTACTCGAATATTTTTGATCCGTTCATGCTCAAAGGGAAAAAAGAATTGTCGTAAAATATCGCCATCCTAGCCTCCACCATTCGGCCTAAGCAGCTCATCCACCACCATCGATTCACGGCCTTGCACACACGGTGAAATAACCCTCCCCGTATGGATGTTAGGAATCCAGGCATGCCCACAAACCCGGGTATCATTCCCATTCCCAATGCGGCGCCTCATACCACGGTCAAGCACACTCCTAGCTTCAAAAATACTTCGCCAAGTATAACTCGGGTTTGGTCCCATCACAGCCGACATAAAGTCCCCATCAGAAAAGTATTTCGCCTTCATAACCCGTGACCATAAACTCTCCACATTAGTGACTAATCTCCAAGCCTGTTTTCCCAAAAGAGTAAGATTAAACTGGTGAAAATCCCGAAATCCCATACCTCCAACCCCCTTAGGGCGCGCCAATTTATTCCTAGCGACCCAATGAATACCATGTTTGTTCTCAGCGTGCCCCCACCATAATCTCGACACAATCGATCTCAGCTCGTTACAAAAATTGACCGGAATGTTAAACACACTCATTAAATTGGTAGGGAGCGAATTAGCAACAACCTTTATAAGAATCTCCTTACCAGCCCTGGACAAAAAAATTTCGCGCCATACTTGTAATCTTTTACATAGCTTGTCTCGAATGATATCAGTAAGAACTTTTTTGGACCGTCCTAAAGCCGTGGGAAGGCCTAGGTACCTAGCATGCTCCTCCACCTCAACCACCCCCAGCCGAGCTGCTATTTAACTTCGTCGGTTGCTATTAACACCCTTGCTAAACGAAACAGTTGTTTTCTCCAAGCTCACAAGCTAGCCGGACGCCGCCTCATACCGACGCAGAATATTGTTAATAACATCCGCTTCTTCTAAGGTTGCTTTGGCAAAGAAAATACTGTCATCCGCAAATAACAAATGCGATATAATTGGTGCCCTAGGTGAAATACGAACCCCATGAAGCACGCTAGCTGCCACCGCCCTTCGGAGTTGATTAGACAGGGCCTCAGCGCAGAGGAGAAATAAATACGGGGATAGTAGGTCATCCTGCCGTAACCCTCTGTTTGGCAAAAACTCCTTCGAAGGCGTCCCATTAATGAGGACCGAAAAGGACACCGAGGACGCGCAATCCATCATGCGCTGGACCCAGTTCGACGTGAACCCCATAGTCAGCAAGACCCGTCTCAAGAACACCCACTCCACCATATCATAAGCCTTAGCCATGTCTAGTTTAATTGCCATATGCCCCTCTGTCTGTTTGTTACTCTTCATGAAGTGAAACATCTCAAAAGCAATTAAAATATTGTCAGAAATTACCCGACCCGGATTAAAGGCACTATGGTTTTCCGAAATGATCTCACCCAGGAAAAACTTCAAATGGTTAGCTAAAACTTTAGACACCAATTTATAGGAAACATTGCACAAGCTTATCGGTCTGAAATCACAAATTTTATCCAATGCTTTCTTCTTTGGAATTAAGACAATATTGGTTTTATTAAGTCATCTTGGAGACTCTTCGCCGCACAAAATTCGAAATACCGTATTGACCACAGTAGGACCAACAATATGCCAATAGGTGTGATAAAACAGCTCGTTCATCCCGTCCGGGCCCGGGGCCTTTAAAAGATGCATTTGATTAAGGGCCTCAACAATCTCCGCTTCACTGCAATCAGCATTTAGGAAATGATTCATACGATCAGTAACCCGCCCCTCTAGACCCATCAGCACATCATCGAAATCAGTAGGATTTGCCGACGAAAACAACTCCTGAAAATAATCGTTGGCCACCTTCGAAATAGCCTCCTCTCCAACTCGAACTCGCCATGCATCATCAATTAACGCGCCATTGTAGTTCTTTCACTTTCTCTCCCCTGCCCTTGAGTGAAAAAACTTAGTATTTCGATCCCCATCTTTAAGCCAAAGAGCCCGAGACCGTTGTCTCCAATACTGCTCTTCCTGTTTGTACAACTCCGCAATTTCAGCAATTAATTTCTTTCGCTTCTTGATCGCAGCTTCCGTCATGTCCCCCTCATTTAAACGCCTCAATTGTTTACGTTTCTTTGCCAAGGACCTGTTAATTTTGCCAATACTAATCTTCTTCTAAGCCTGGAGTTCATTAGCACAAGCTTGTAGCGAGCCCGACAAATCCCCATGACCCTTTTCCATTCCATGCATAACCGCCTCCTCACACCCTTCATCACCGACCCAGACTTGCTCAAAACAGAACCTGCTTCGAGTACACCCACCAATCTCTCGTCTATCTAAGACCAACCTAAGCGGAGCATGATCCGACCATTCCCTATCCAGGTGAAATAACTTGGCATAAGGAAATAAATCCAACCACATTTCCGAGCACAAAGCACGATCAAACCTGCATTGTCTATTCGCCTCAACAGCCTGTCCATTATCAAACGTAAAGGTGTACCTCTCTGAGCCCACAATCATCCACTACCGCCTGGAAATTATTCATCTGCCACTGAGCTCTATTCCCTCCTTTCATCTCATTCGAGTATAGAATTTCATTGAAATCCCCAATACAAAGCCACCGGAGAGAGGACTGACTGTGTAGCAGACGGAGAAGTTCCCAAGAAAGATGACGATCCGACACAACAACCCATCCATAAAAACCCGTCACACGCCACTCCCTTTCCCCTTCACAGACGTGAAAGTCCATATGATGAACCGAAGAAGAAACAAACCGGCAATCTAACTCCTTCTTCCACATAAACGCAAGACCCCCTGACCGTCCAATACTATCCACCTCAATCCCATCATAGCTCTCCAACCACTCCCGAACCCTTCTCATGTCACCACCACAAAGCTTCGTCTCACTCAAAAACATCATGGCCGGAGATTCCCTCCGTACCAAAGTACGAAGGGAAATGACAGTGCTGGGGTTGCCCAAGCCCCGATAGTTGAGACTTAACAGATTCATTGGGCCCAGCGGGGTTGAGTGCCCTCAACCTCCGCCTCAGGTATCAAGACGCCCCCGTCTAAAGAAAGTTTCTGCCTCTTATCTCCGTTGCTTCCATCCACATCCTCCTTGCCCCGTTTTCCACCAGTCACACACTCCATCTGCATCCCACACTCCTCTCTACCCCCTCCCCTCGCTTGTTTTTTCCACTCCCTCCTTCGACCTCTAGCAACTCCCTGACTTCCCGTACCCCCACTCGCCCCTCCACACATCACGTCTCTCCCAAAACACCCCTAACATCATCTTCCTCGCTGCTCTTCCCTTCTGATCTCCCCTTTGCGCTCCCTCCACCCTCATGAGACCATGTCCTCCTCGCCACATCTCCCTTATTACCCCTCTTCATACATCCCCCCTCATTTACCAGCTCCACATTGATCCCTCCATTTTTAGCCCACCCCACCTCCTCCTCCCCTCCCTGTACACTCTCCTTAGCTCGTTTAGTTTTCAGGTTAAGCGCAATAGCTTGGAGACGTTCGATCATTAAGGAAACATCCTTCTYGGCCTCCCTCTTCTTCTCATCATCAAACACCGCGTTCAAATCCCTCCTTGCTTTCCCTCCACTCTCGCTGCTAGTCTTTGTTACTTTTCAGGGAGAAGCTCTAAGCCATTCTCCGAAGGGTAGCTCGCCTTCTTCGCAATATTTTTTTCCATGACCCATAACCCCGCACCCATAACAGAAGATGGGTAGTCTCTCATACTTCACATCGAAATGAATCACACGCCCCTCCTTCATTTTAATGGGCACAGTAGCTTTAAGAGATTTTTTGCACATCGTGAATAATACGGATTCTAATAGCCCTATCAAGATCACTGTTCTGTCCCATGTCAGCTTCAATAAACGATCCCAAGGACGCCCCAATTCTGCACACATTCATCTGACTATTTCTACCCGAGTTAAGAAGATCATACACCCTTACCCAAATAGGAAAATGATAAAGAGGGGCGTCAGTAACATTACCTGAACGGTTCGGTTCATTAAAGCACCATACAAACTTCTCAAAGTGCCAAGGTTGACCTTCCAACACCTTCGCCTTATCCCGCTCTCCATTAAACCGTAAAACAAATGTTTTCTCTTTCGCATCCACAACGTTTCCATTGATCGCCTTCGTTGGGTTCCACAACCGTATCATAGTATCAATTGCCGCTTTCACATTTATCGCTCGTGAAGCCCATAGCTTCCCCACCAGGAGATTTTGACCACATACATTATCACTCTCTTCTTCCCATTCAAACACTGTCTGATCGCTCTCGTCATCGTCCACAATCGGCCCCTTCGATTATCGGTTTAGGTTTCGCATTCCGCTCAACTTCTGTACCTGCAAAAAAGTGAAGAAAAAGCCACAAAAACCAAGACAAATGCCCTATCTCACAATCGAAATCGTGAGAGAGAAACCCCGAGGAAAAGGGAGAAACCCTAAGAAAATTTAGACAAACTCTAGGAACCCAAGACTGAGTTTTATAATTTGGATCTTAATTAGAGAGTTAATTTAGTTAATATCTGATGGCAAGTTAAACGACCCATGAGAAAGTTCATTGAGGTTTAGTGAACTGACGGGCTAACAAATTGTATATGAGACGTTGTCACCTAATATAGAATTGAATGTCACCAAACTTGATTCAAAACAATTTGACTGCTTTTTCTTTTTGCGTTCTTTTTTTCTTTTGTTTATTGCCGGCTTTTTCTTGTCCTGGCTAGTAACGTAATATATGCTGAGTAGGATGGATAGTAGTAATAGGTGACATGTAGAGATTAAGCTGATGTGTCACTTCAATATAAGCTCAAGAAGCTTTTTTATGTTATTATATAGATATATATATATATTCAATGTGTCCTTTTATGCCATTTACTATGAAAAGTCGGCTAGTTTACCAAACTTTTTTTTAAATAATTAACCAACTTATTATGTCCTAATTTTCATCTAATTTAACTTATCAATTACGTTTTTGAGATTTTAATTAGCTTTGAGTTTTCAACTAATTTTACCAATAGAATAGCAAACTACTCATGACAAATTAAGTTGATTTTTTACCTCCTTTATTGTACTCTATCACACTTAATATAGTCATATAGTGACAAATTTTAAAACCTTACAAAATAGTCCATTGCACACAATTTGAAATGAACAATAACTAATAACGCGGATATTGGTAATTATTCCATGATACTCGTATAAAACCACAACAAATAGTTCGTAGTACTCAATCAATAGTAACATTAAACGTCAATTTCTCCAACACCAATAATCCTCTCATAAATCATGGCCCCAACCCTCGCAAAAAATGTGGGCCCAAACCATTGACAATTGCTAATTTTTCTCTTAACAATTCTCAACCCTTTGATCTTTTTACGTAACTCCCAAATCAACGCTCCTTATTCGTTGACTCTTTGACCTTGACCCCTAATAACTTAAATCTCCGTACGTTATTACTATTACCATTAAAATCCGCAAACCCTAACAAATAATCTCACGCGCATATCACTATTCTAACGGTTGAGATGATCTCCGTGTTGTGCACGCGCTTGATAATATCGGAAGATGAAAAGATTTTGACTTTTGTACAAGCGATGAAAAAATACGAGGGCAATGTGAAACGGTATTACTGTATCCAATTAAGTACTGCCACGTGGGTTTTGAAACAGATGACTGAATAAGTGGCATTGATCGGTTTTTGTCAGAGCAAAATAAATTACTTCCTCAAATTAAAAAAAAATTTAATGATAAAAATAAATTAAAAATTGAGAAATGAGCTACCCACCAAAATTAAAACACTCTACCATCATGTATCTCTACTTAAGGTGAGTGAGTGAAGAATATAAAGAGATAAATAGTGAGTGTGGGTTGGTTGCTAAAATCGTTACAAGTCGGGTTTACAGGTCGGGTTTAGAGATTTAGAGAGAGGAACAAAAAATCAAACACATACAAGGTAAGGTATAATTTCTTGTCAAATTTTTTTCACAAGTTTTTTTTGGTATTTTTTTGATGTTTGATGCAGTTTTGGTGGTTTTCAGTAATACTTTTATTGGGAATTAAATAATATGGTTGGGAAAGAAAAAAAAAAAAAACTAGTTTTGTTATTTTTTGGAAAAAGTTTTTGACCTGGGTTGTTTTTACACAAATTAATAATTAATAATTTCAAAAAGTTTGGTTGGTTTTATTTATTTATTTATGTCTTTTTTTGGGACATAAATTCAATAATTACTCAACTTTTCACACTACTTGTCTATCTATCTATTGAAGTTAATAATTCCCTTTTTATTTTCTTGTTCATGTCATGTTTGTTTTTTCCCTAAATTTTGTTATAATATCATATGACATAATCAACATTTTTTTTTTCTTATCCCATAACTTTGAGTTTTGGTTGGGTAGCTAGGTAGGAATGGTAGACATGGACCAAAATGCATGATGATCACAAAATATATACTAACCCTAATCATTAAAAACTAATTAATTTATTTTATTGTAGATTTCATCGGTGTTTGGTGAAAGAAGAAGAAGAATGTATGGTGATTGTCAAGTAGCATTACCATCATCAATGGGAGGTGGTGGTGGTAGTAATGGTAGTGAAAATGGAGATATTATTTTCTCTTCACCATTAAGAAACACTAACAACAATGTCAATGTCAATGTCAATGCATTCACTTTCATGGCTTCACTTCCGGCCGCTTTCCACCCTTTTTCTTCTTCGTCTTCTCTTCATGTAACTAACCCTCCTCATTCCCTCTCTCCTCTAATCATACATTAATTAGCGCGTCGTGTTTTTCTACTTAATGTATGATTTTATGTTTTTTTTTTTAATTGTCTGTTTTTTAGGTTAAGGAAGAGAGAGGAAAGGAGGATATGTTGGAGAGCATGTCAGGAAGTGAGCTCAATTTAGAGGGCCAAGGCGGTCTTTCCGGTAATGAGCTTGATAGTCTTAGTGGTGGCGATCCTAGCCTTCATCAAGCTCAACCATCGTCGTCGCAAGCGGCAAATAAAAAGAAGCGTTACCACCGTCACACTGCTCGCCAGATCCAAGAAATGGAAGCGTAGGGTTTTTATTTTGTTTGTAAATACATACATTTTCAAAAACAGTTAAAATATTTGTTCATGATTATATTAATATTATTTTGTGATTATTCAGATTGTTTAGGGAATGTCCGCATCCGGATGATAAGCAAAGGATGAAATTGAGTCAAGAGCTCGGATTAAAGCCTCGTCAAGTCAAGTTTTGGTTTCAAAATCGGCGTACCCAAATGAAGGTATCATTATTATTCTTATCTGGTAGTGTTACCTCATTTTCGGAGTATTTTTTTTTTTTGTTAAGATTGCTTTTAATGATATACCATGATACTTAATTTCAGTATCGATTTACGATGGATTGTGAACTGTGACATTATTGACGGAGTTGCAAAGGTTATTGTCTAGGTTTCTGTTTTGGTAATACCTAATTGGGGCTAAAGGGTTTCACCCATTGAATTGATGGCAAAATGTTAGGCCAGCTGTGAGAGAGACGGACTGGGAAGTGGTACAGTGACAGGCGAGCGCGATTCCCTAGAATGAATAAGACAAAATAAAGGGTGGTTTCGTATTTAATCATGTGTACTCTTTGAATCATAACCTCGCCATAGACAGAACCCTTCGATAATAATACAGTCGGTTAATACTAATTATTGTTATTGATACGATTCCAATATCGAAATGGGAATATGAATCAATTCGATGAACATGGATGCGAGGAGGAGAATAATAATAAAAAGTAGAATAAGAAGGACTTGATATTAATGAGAATTAAATGAGTTTACCTGTATATCAGTCATTCCAGAATGAAAGTGAAGTAACAAAATGAGAAGGCTTAAATGTTCCCCATGTTTTTAAGGTCCCAACAACTGTAGCTGTGACAATACAGTGAAATTTAATGTAGATATCACTTTCTTTTCTTGCCCTTTTTCTCTCTTTTCATCATTTGCTTAGTTAGCTAGCTACTTTAATTATGTTTGCCTAACTTAATCTTAATGTTACATGGTAATTGTGTAATTAACAATCCGTGTTGCGAAAATGTAGGCCCAACAAGATAGAACAGATAACGTGATACTGAGGGCTGAGAATGACAACTTGAAGAATGAAAACTATAGATTGCAAGCAGTGTTGAGGAGTCTTGTTTGTCCTGGTTGTGGCGGTGGATCTATTCTTGGAGAGGTTGAATATGATGAACATCAACTTCGTATTGAGAATGCTAGGCTTAAAGAAGAGGTGTGTTTACTTGTAATCGACTTTGCTAATGCTATAATATAGTGCATTTGTGTTTTCTTGGAGTATAATTTAATGTAAGAGATCGTATGTATGCATTCTTATCATTATCGTATTAGAAACTTAAAGAGTTTGTTTCCGTGATGACCTATAATAGAAAACATGTCTAGAATTGCGCCTTTTGGATGCTAATTCACGATATAAGTGATTCTCAATTTGTGTTACTGAGTACTCCGTACTTATTTTGGTTTTGATTTTGTGATATCATGTGTACCTATGATGGCAGTCGTGGCTTTATGTTTTTGTGCTTCAGATACCTGATTGCAATCTAATTTTGTTTCATTAGCGTTGCTTAACCCATATGCTCTTAACGTAAATAATTGATATTGGCGGTATGGATAATTATGGAAAAACATCTAATCCTGGCTTAATTTTTCTCAACAGTTGGACCGAGTGTGTAACATTGCATCACGGTGCAGTGGACGACAACTTCAAACGCTGGGTCCACCACCACCGCCTCATCTCTTGTCTCCACCACCTTCCCTGGACCTAGACATGAGCATCTACTCAAGGCACTTCCACGAGCCAATGCCTACTTGCACCCAAATAATGCCTATACCGCATTTGATGCCTGACAATAACGGCCACCTTATCCTAGACGAGGAGAGACCTCTTGCTATGGAACTTGCCATGTCATCGATGGATGAGTTGCTAAGAATGTGCCATGTCAATGAGCCTCTTTGGTTTCGTTCTAGTAACAACTCGATGGATGTGCTTAATATGGAAGAGTATTCAAGGATGTTTACTTGGAATGTTGATCCCTTGAAGTCACACTTCAATGAATTCAAGTCTGAGGCGACTAGGGACAAAGCATTTGTCATTATGAACAGCATCAATTTAGTTGATGCTTTCCTTGATCCTGTAAGTGTAATTCAATTAATTTACTATGTCCTACATGATTAAATTTCTTCCCTAATTTGATAGCTTGCTAATAAGTTTTTATTGTTTGTTCGATTGTAGAACAAATGGGTTGATTTGTTCCCTTCCATTGTCTCTCGAGCCAAGACCATTCAGGTTCTAGCCACTGGTGTCTCCGGTCACCCAAGTGGCTCACTTCATCTGGTTTGTTCATCAACCCCTTTCATGGTTTGATTTGATTTCACAATGATAATGCATGTACAAGAGTTGCTTATAGTTGAGCTAATTACTTTATATGCAGATGTACGCGGAGTTGCAAGTGCTTTCACCATTAGTCCCAACTCGAGAGACTCATTTCCTTCGGTACGTCCACCAGAACGTAGAGGAAGGTATGTGGGCCATCGTTGATTTCCCTGTGGATAGCTTCAATGGCAGCCTTCAACTCTCCCATAGCATGCCTCGATACAGGAGACGTCCCTCTGGCTGCATCATTCTAGACAGGCCTAATGGTTATTCGGAGGTACTAATTTTTCTTTCAGCGAGTCTTGTATGAAGTTTTTACCCAAGTCCCAAACGCAACCATTGTGTCAAAGGTTGTTCTCACATATAATAAAGACGGACTCAAACAAATTTTTGTGTTTCTGTTTTTCCCACTACCATAATTACGTTGTTTGTAAATGCAGATTACTTGGATTGAACATGGTGAGATACTAGATGAAAAACCGACCCACCAAATATTCGATCAGTATTTTCGTAATGGTATGGCATTTGGTGCAAAGCGATGGTTGTCTGTTCTACAAAGACAGTGTGAAAGAGTTGCTAGTCTTATGGCTCGAAACATATCTGATCTTGGAGGTATACACAATTACTTGTAAAATATTTGGGTTGGTCTCGCATCTTACACAAAAAACCTAAAAAATTAATGGTCGCATAACTTGAGATCAGATCAGCAGTTTATTTTTTTATTGTATAACGATTGGGTTACTACTGCAGCAATACAATCACCAGAAGCAAGGAAGAACTTCATGAAACTGTCACAAAGGATGATCAGGACATTTTGTGTAAATATTAGCAATTCAGGAGGACAATCATGGACTGCTCTTTCTGAATCCTCAGAGGATACTGTCAGGATTACTACTAGGAAAATCATGGAGCCAGGACAACCTTGTGGATTGATTCTCAGCGCGGTTTCTACAACCTGGCTGCCTTTTTCTCACGACCAGGTTTTTGATCTTCTGAAGAATGAACATCAAAGATCTCAGGTAAGATATGCTCCTACAATTATTTCCGATATGTGTTTGATAAATCGTTAAATGGGTCTGTCTCACATTTCCAACACATTGAGACACTCTCTTACGAGACTAATAGTTCATTCAGCAACAAATGAAGGAAATTCGGTTATTAAAAAATGTGGATGACTAAATCATGTTATTGGTTCTTATCAAATACAGATTGAAGCTCTTTCAAATGGCAGTTCACTACATGAAGTGGCTCATATTGCAAATGGATCTCATCCAGGGAACTGTATTTCGCTTTATCGCATTAATGTAAGAAATTTTTTACTTCTTTACTCATAAATTAGATTAGATATGGTAGGATGGTAAAGATTTCAACAGTTCATTTGTCTTAAAAGGGTACGCGTCCAAGAACAAAATGTTAGATATTTTCAACCGAGCTATTGTGCTCAAAGCCATTAAGATTGTTTCATAACTTTTTGTTATACAGCTGAGACATTCTGATAAAAGAACACGGAGAATCAAATTATGATTGAAAGGGGTAGATCAATCATAAATATATGCTCATAATATTTGTGCAATTAATTATACTCTGTAATCTATAGGTCAGCCTTTGAAAGTTCTAAATTCATTTACTTTTCAGTTTAATGATATTTACATTTTTCAACTAAAAATGCCATAAATTTGCTCTTCAGATTAAATTGAATTGTCACAACACTGATTAAATACATGTTATTTATTTTTTATACCTAATATATTGAATTGGATTGGATTTTTTGTAGGTGGCAAGTAATTCCTCCCAAAATGTAGAGCTAATGTTGCAGGAGAGCTGCACTGATCCCTCAGGCAGTTTAGTAGTGTATGCAACCATGGAAGTGGACTACATTCAGCTAGTCATGAGCGGCGAGGACCCGTCTTGTATTCCTCTCCTCCCAATGGGGTTCTCTATAATCCCCCTTGGACCATCTGACAATGCTCTAGATCCCATCAATGCCGACGGCCAAGGTCTGAGCAACCATCAAAGGTCAGGATGTCTTCTGACTGTAGGGCTTCAAGTGCACGTCAGTACAATCCCTAATGCAAAGTTGAACCTTTCAAGTGTGACGGCCATCAATAACCATATCAACAGCGTGGGTCAGCAGATTGTTGTTGCTCTAGGCAACAACCCTGCTGGTTGTAGCAGCGCAAGCACTAACAACAACGTTGTTGTCAGTGCTTGCCCTGCTATAATTAATAACAGCGCTGTTGGCTCATTCTCGGAACCTAACAGCGCCCTCTCGAAGTAAATACCACTTGTACCTCTGACACGGGTATGAGAGGAAATGGTTGAAGTTCATGTTTATCAGTGAATAAATGGGTAATGTTATTAGGTGGTGTGAGACAAAAACAAAACAATGTACGATTAAAATAGAAGATTAAAGTGAAAAATGGTGGTGGAAGTCAAGATCGCACCATACGTGATCCGTAGGCTGGTTGGTTAGGATTAACCGGGTCAGCAAGAGTGTTGGTTCGGGCATTGACTTCTGCTTTACTTAGTTACTACCTATAGTGTTAAATTTATGACTTCATTTATGTTGGTTGTTACTCTACTTATTATAAGTTGCACTTCCTTCATTTATTTCAGACTTGTGGTTAACTTTTTATTTTTTATTTTTTTTCTTTTGGAGAATTCAAGAGTTTGTGTGTATTTATTTGGTTGCAGTGAAAGCGTTTAATTCAAGTAGTTGGTTGATTGATTGGAAACTTGTTTGGATTGTACCCAGGGTAATTGTTGCATTCTATGCATGCATTCTATATCTTTTTTGGGTTGTGCCAACTGGCTTTATTCAATTGACACAACTTTATGTAAATTCGATCACATCATAGTCGATCTCACTTAAAATCGTTGTAGCTGAAATTGATTCAAATCTTGGTTTTTAGCATCAAAGCTTGCATTTACTTACTCGAGTTGATAGATACTTTCAGGAAAAGTTGTTCATAAGGATTACAATGGTATTAAATACGAGTAAGAATTTGTGTTGACGTTAAATAAATTCCGTGCATGGTTAAAACTAACTAACTGGTACAGAGTCGTATCTAGCTAGTAAAAGTATGGCATCTCTTGATCAATCTTACTGTAAGTATTATCACTGGAATAATGGATGATACATAGATTGTACTCGCCTACTCGAAGAATCAATAACAGCTTGCACCATGCGTTGCTGCTCCGTACAATCCAACTTGTACGGATGATACATAGGTTGTACTCGACTCTCGAGGCCAACTCACCCCCTTCCTAGCCTCGTCCCCATCCAACTTGTTTGGGCCCCTCTCTCCCCCTCTGGTCTAAAATCAATATTGATGAATCCTGCTGGTCTTCGTACTTCCCTTTTGGAAGGCTTTGGGGGGTTGATAGAAACAATCTAGAGTAGTGGTTGTTTGGATGGATTGGGAGTACTGGCCATTAGAGATGATTTACAAATTGCTTCAACCATCACTCATTCACTGGAAATCATGTCACCGGCTCTGTCGTCTGGCTAGCTGCCATCAATGCACTCCATAGGTCAAACCTTTATAGCTAGCTAGGTACTTTGGCAATTATGCTAACATTATTATGGATTGCATTGGATTACTAAGGTCGTCACACAATTTTGTAACATCACCTTTAAACCGCGTAGTTCTAATGTTATTGTTGATGCTTTAGCTATATGTTTTACCAAGGATCGAGCCTTAAATCAAGGAAATGTCACCTGGACTACACTGCTAATTTCGTTTCCACTTATTCGACTAAAATAAGCAGCCAAACTCGAACAATTGATTTTGAGTATAATCCAAAATGTGTCATGCTAACAAAGTAAAAAGGCAGCAAATATGTCGAATTTGGACATGCAGTTGATACCCCTACAACAATCCCGCATTTCTCCCGTTGTCAAACCAGAGAGAACACAATCGTCGTTTGACCCATTTACATGAATTCACCCATTAACATCCAGCCATTAACATGCGTTGATTGATCTAGCAGTAATTGAACCAACACTCATGTGTAGGTTATTCGTGGCATTAGTCAATAAGCCACTAACATTAGTACCTCCCTAAAAGAAATACTCCGTACTTCCTTCAATTCAAATCATGTGTTTACTTTTTATTTTTTTATTCTTTATCATATATGGTTATTTTAATCAAAGATATGTTAATTTGTTAACCTCATGTCGTTATACTTGTACACTCGAGCGTCCTTAGAGAACTTGTGTATTTTTGTTTTACATTGGTAATTTGGTACATTAAGGGTTGTCAATTTGTTTTACTGAATTTTAACTACTAGAGTACAATTGTCACAGTCATTACAACTTACAAGGTGCATGCGCGGTCTACTCATTGACAACCTATCTTACCGACTAAACTATCTAATATAACCAACCAAAACGAGGGACCATCGAGCTTTAGACCTAATTGCCCGGACCTATATAACATTAAAACAAACAGTAGCAATTTCAAAATGTCAACGCCCATAATTAAGAAGAACAACCGTTATTAACTGTTTTGACCTACAAAATGATCCGTACTAAGAATAACACAGACACGTTAATATAACAAACGTGGTTAAAATGGGTCCACTAAATTGGATTCAAAAAATCAATACACAATAACTAGAAACAGACATCTTCGCAACTGCATGCAGCCAATTAAACGATTCATAAACTCTGTAAATACTCATACTGAAGTTAATAAAAATACTCGTGTGTTCACGAATTAAGGAGGGTCGCATCAAGATTACTGAACAATACTTATTACAATGGCAGATTTTTCGTATAACTTGGGAACTCAAGGTTAGTGTGTACTAGTCGGTAAATAACTACGGATTAGATAAGAATTTTGGGTAGGGTTTGAACGTGATTTCATGGTTAACTGGTTAAGGAATGAGCCGAACAAACACGTACCACATCAAATCTATTAACTTACTGCTCCATTTTCTATATAAAGGTGATGTATTTGAACGTCTGATCTCATTGACTAATCCATCTCACAGAGTCATTGCTAGATGCTCTTTAGTGAGTCTAAGTACTGTCGAACGATTAGATCATTGATCAATTGTACTTGAGATCTCATTCGAAACATGTCAACATTAAAATCAAGTGTTGGCACACACAACTGCTATTAATATTACATCCTTGAAGATAAATAATTTTTGGACGAAAGAAGCAGACTAAACAATTATGATATCAATTATGATTAGTACTAGGAAATAAGGAACTCATGAATAAAAATGTGGAAGACTAATCATATAAAGGACTTGACGTTAAGCATGCATGGGAAAATTATGGCCGCATCAGTAACCCAAATACGTGGGCCGTGGGACATCAACTTCTCACGTGAGCAATTTGGATAATTGACATGGGAAATTGACTATTATCTAGACTTGGCAAATTGGGTCAACGGGTCGGGTTCGGGTCGGACCAGTTCGGATAGGACCAGTTCGGGTCTTTCATTGATTTCGGGTTAATTCGGGTTGGCTCGGGTCATTTCGGGTTTCGGGTCTATTTCGGGTTGTTAGTCGGGTCAGTTTCGGGTCAAACGGGTCGGGTCATTTTGGGTCGGGTCATTTTCGGGTTAATGAATAAGAGAAAAAAAGGTCATTTCAAGTATTTTCGGTTCAATTTGAGTTATGTTTTGTCGGGTCATTTTCAGGTTGGGTGGTTTCAGAACGGGTCATTTTTGGGTCAGGTCAGTTACGGGTCAAGAAAGCTCGATCACGTTCAGGTCGGGTCGGGTCAGTTCGGGTTTTCGGATCACATTAGGGTGATGTAGTTCGGGTCATTTCGGGTCTCGGGTCAGCCTTTTCGGGTCGGGTCAATCGGGTAGGGTTACTTTTGCCAGGTCTACTATTATCCCTAATGAACCAGCTATACTAAACAATTATAACCACAATTTGGGTAATTGCCCTCAATGTTTATTGTTAGAAATTGACTACTATCTCTAAATAATTTGATAATAAGTTGATAAAGACTGATTGAAAGTGATCCGAATCAAAACTCTATAGAATATAAAAAATGGAGCAATTGTATTGTATTATTGATTATAAGAAATTGTGATGAATAATAAGAATACATGAGACCCGTATTTATATTAGAGACAACAAAATAACTCTAACAAGATTCTTATTTCCTAATCTAAGATAAGGAAATATTCTATGTAATTATATTATTATGACTCACACAATATATATCGTTATATTGTGTTTTCTAATATGAATAAACTTTTACTTTCCTATTATCTCTAATAACATTCCCCCGCAAGATGAACATGCGGAACAGAAGTGTGATAAGAGGTTTTAGTCGTGTCACCTATGTCAAAGCAAATCTATCTCAAACTAACTAGTAGCTAGTGGCATGACGGAGTCGAATCCACAGGGAGGCGGTAGTAATTGTCTGTTAAGGTATTATATTGTCTAAGGTAACCGATTTTTTGAAGAATTTTAATTGTTTGTTTACTAAACTAATTGCAATAAAATAAAAGCGAATTTAATAAGATAAAAAAAGGTCTAGGGATCAAGTTCACTAGGTAGTTATACGAGGTGTGATTTAACTAATTAATAGAGCAAATCATGTTGTTTAAGTTCATACGATCGGTCGATTCTAATATGTCCTTTACATCGCTAACATGCGGTCGCTATCATTAAATTAGTTCTATTCAGTTATTGCAGCCTACACTAGTCTTAGTCCGGTCAGTAAAAATCCTAGTTTGCAATACTAATTAATTAATCCTGCAGAAATCAATCAACTAGAT
The DNA here is from genome assembly GCA_009801015.1 of Silene noctiflora. Taxonomy (NCBI): domain Eukaryota; kingdom Viridiplantae; phylum Streptophyta; class Magnoliopsida; order Caryophyllales; family Caryophyllaceae; genus Silene; species Silene noctiflora. Next base: position 77,432 of record VHZZ01006146.1, read on the forward strand.
TCAAAACCATAACTGAACAACAACAAAGAAGCAATTTAACTACTAATTCATTAATTAAACCCCCTTMTAACAACCTAGATCCCTTTTCACCCTAGATAACGAAATTAGTTACGCATAATAATCATAATTAAAACATTAAGATTGATAGAAGGCATAATTAAAAGAATAAATAAGACAAACAACGAAGATTGAAGTAGTAAAGAAAGATTGAATAAATACCGTATGGGATTAATGAAGAAAAAATTCTAGATCTATAATTAGGGGCAAACTAAATTAATCTATAATTTTTTGAGAATATTCTAGGGTAAAAGTACATAATAAAGCATAGCATAACAATAGGTATCGAGTTCCCTATTTATAATAAAAGATAGACAGACTTTAGGAAGTTCCGAAAATAAGCAGTAATAAGACATACTCGATCGAGTATGGTGTAACTCGATCGAGTATCCTCAACTTGATCGAGCAATGCTTAACTCAATCGAGTACAAGCTCTTCCTTGTTTGCTTTCGTCTCCTCTTCTTCGTATTCTTCCTTCGTTTCTTCCTGGATTTCCGTGCCATGCTTCGTGTGTTTCGTCATGTCTTCTCCGCGGTGCTCTTGTCTTCCAAATGCTCCACAAATCCACCAAATCTGCATTAAAACACCAAAATGCGGAAGTATCTCATTCTATCATAAATGACATATAAATAACGTACTCTAGCCCGAAAACCGTATTAAAGCTACTACAGGGGAAGCATAAAATGTATATAAATATGACTCATCAAAGTGCAATCTTGAAATAGTAGTAGATGGAGCGGAACTTCAATCTTGAAATAAAAGTAGAAGATGGAGGCAAGGAGAGGAGGAAGCGACACTATCTCTGGAGAACCGGTAACCAATCTACAATACTGTCCTTGGAGAATAGGTAAAATCTGATAAAGGGTGGCTAAGTAAGGTACACAAGATTAAAGGAGTGCACATGTTAATGACCAAGTTTAAGAGAGGTGGCCTACAAGGATTCCAAAATTTAGGAGGGGTGGTCATAAGGACACAAAGTTTAGGAAGTGCGGCTCACAAGGTTGACAAAGTTTATGAGGGGTGGCCCATAAGGGCACAAGTTTAGGAGGGGTGGCCGGCAAGGTGCCAAAATTTAATAGGGGTGGTCACAAAGGCACAAATTTTAGGAGGAACAGCTCACATGCGACACCCCGCTATTTAAGACACGAATAAATTAACATAAAAGRGTAACTACGATGCGGAAAAGAGAGATTTTTAAAACCTTT
>VHZZ01006149.1:0-10015 GCA_009801015.1 Silene noctiflora
TCATATTGAATCCGCTACATAAATTCACAAGTGTTCAAGTTTGACATTATATGCACTAACATTCTTGCTTACCATCATCACTATTCTCCTTTACAGAATCAATGCTTATCACATTGCACATAAATGGCACTTATTATTTTAACTTTTCCAACTAATATCATGAACGACATGCTTGTAATATTATTCATGTAAACAATCAAAGTAGCCGTTATATATTTTAACCACATTTGCACATTAAACATTCAAAGCCAAATAATCAAATGTAAACAATCCACTATTTCATCATTTCAAGTCCTATGGGTCAGTCAACTATCGGGAATTTGCAATAACGGACATGTGGCACGACATCCCATGAAATTTAGGACATGGAACACGCTATTTAAATTTAATAAAAGATCTATTTTTTAGTTATAAACGTTCTATTTTATTTTTGTAAAAGTATTTGATATTAAATTTAAATAACTGAATATAAAATTTGGCCTTGATTATAACTCATTTTCATTTCTTAACCGAACCCATATTCTAATCAATCTTTTTCGACATTTCATTTTTCGTCTAAAGAACATCAGTCACCCCAAATAATGTCCAAATATCAAGGACACGCGTCTGAAACGTGCCCAAATACCATGGACACGCGTCGGACACGTGCCCGAATAAAAGTAGAAAGCTAGACATGGCTTTATAGGTATCCGACACGTTTAAGCGTGTGTCCGATGAGTGTCTGTGTCCGACACGGTGTCGGACATGGGACGACTGATTAAGAGAAGTGTCTGTGCTACCTTGCTTAGCACTAATCAATACCTACGCACTAATTAATTGTCTTTATTATTTTAAAGTGTAACTTTGATGTATTACGAGTGTAACTTTGATTTTTTTAAGTCCATTTTGTACATACAAAATTGATTTTATATAATTTAACATTTTATAAGTGTAACTGTGATGTTTACCGAGTGTAACTTTGATGTTTTATCGAGTATAACTTTCGTCCCTCATGAGTGTAACTTTGGACTTTTGGAAGTGTAACTTTGGTCCCTTATGAGTATAACTTTGGTCCGTTGGAAGTGTAACTTTGGTCCCTTATGAGTGTAACTTTGGTCTCACCACCAACAAACACAATCATTGTCCTCCACCGCCAATGCACACCTACCAAAAAGATAGATCTGGAAAAAAAATTGTATATAAAAATTTGAATTGAGTGTAACTTTGATGCTTTACGAGTGTAACTTTGGTACTTTATGAGTGTAACTTTGGTCCTTATGAGTAGATCTAACATTAAAATAAAAGAATCTCGCAAAAATAAAACGAGATTTGAAAAATAAAATCCGAAAAAAAAAATGTATAACAAGAAATATGATAAATAAATAACAAGACAAGATTTTAATACGATTTTAAGATATTTCAAATAAGAAATTTGAAAAGTATATAAAAAAAATGACTAAACACTAGAAATCTGAAAAAAAAAATTAAAAAAAAAATGACTAAACTCGACTATTACTAACCCATATAAACGAGAAATCTGAAAAAAAAATAGTAAAAACAAAATGACTAAACATCACCATTGTCAGATCAGGAAAGGAGGAGAAGAGTTGTGGTGGAAAAAAACCTAGATCTACAACAACCTCCACCACGACGTCACCTCCACCACGACACTACGCCACCACCTACACCACGACACCCCCACCCCACGACATCAACAACACCCAAAAACCACCACACGCTCACAAGCACCCCACGAATATAGAGAAGGGTGGTGGCAGTGGTGGAGAGGAGAGGTGAGGCAGACGACCGAAGGAGGTGTGGCAGCACAGAGAGGGCAGTGGGAGAGCGGCAGAAGGCGGTGGAGGGTAGCGCCACATCTGGAAAAAAAAAGAGAAAGGTGAAAGTGGTGGTGCGTGGTGGGAGAAGAGGACGATTGTTGGGGGTGGTGTTGGTGTCGAGGTGTCGGTTAGGAGATAATGCACCAGCAAGGTTCCGTCATGGTTGGAGGGAGGTTTCCAGCAGCAGAAGGTTTTTGTTGTGAATGTTTGTGTTTGTGTGCAGGTTAGTGGTGGTTGTGTGGCGGCGGTGGGTGTTGGTGGTGGGGGAAGGTGAGAAGGTGAGATGAAAGGTGAAATCTAGGGGTGGTTGTTTTGGTTGTGTCGATGGATGGTGGTTGTGGGCGTGGGCAGCAGATCTGGACGATGGATGGTGGTTGTGTCAGGTGGTGGTCGGCAGAAGAAGGGAGGCGGTAGTGAGGAGGTGCGTAGGTTGTTGTCGGATTGGTGAGGAGGAAGGAACGGTATAGAGGGCAAAGGGTGGTGAGAGGTGGTGGTGTTCGAGGTGGTAGTCGTGACGGGTGGGAGGTGGTGGTGATCTCGGGTGGTTGTGTGAGTAGAGTGGAGAGGTTTTTTATTTAATTGGAATTTTAATTTTATTGGATTTTTGAGTGATGAGGGTGTTAATTTTTTGGGGTTTTGATTTTAGAGAGATGTAAGGGATGATAATTTTGAAGGATGAGAGAGAAGAGGGTGTGAAAATAAATTATATATAGTAGATTAATGTTTGATTAATGTGGATTAGTGAGGGTAGTGAGAGAGAGAAGGTTTAGTTAGCCCTTAATCCCCCTCTTTTTTGCTTCAATATCAGCCTTCCATCTCTCCCATCCAAAGGCTATAAAGACGACTCAAGGCCTCAATGTGTAAGGATGGACTTAAATGATCCTCTCTCTCTCTCTTTCTCTCTCTCTCTCTCCCCCCTTTTCTCTCTCTCTCTCTCTCTCTCTCTCTCTCTCTCTCTCTCTCTCTCTCTCTCTCTCTCTATATATATATATATATATATATATATATATATATATATATATATATATTGAACTTACACATGCATACATTTATCATGTCACTTCCTTACTTAATGTACATTACAAGGCTAGGCCCAACTATGTATTATATTCATTATGCCATACGTATCATATTGAATCCGCTACGTAAATTCACAAGTGTTCAAGTTTGACATTATATGCACTAACATTCTTGCTTACCATAATCACTATTCTCCTTTACACATTCAATGCTTATCACATTGCACATAAATGACACTTATTATTTTAACTTTTTCAACTAATACCATGGACGACATGCTTGTCATATTATTCATGTAAACAATCAAAGTAGCCGTTATAAATTTTAACTACGTTTGCACATTAAACATTCAAAGCCAAGCAATCAAATATAACAATCCACTATTTCATCATTTCAAGTCCTATGGGTCGGTCACCTATCGGGAATTTGCAATAACCACCAAAATAAGGTCAAACATACCAGGTTTGGTCAAGAAATTCACAAAATTTTACCTAAGTGAGGCTACTCGGTCGTCTAATCGGGTCTCTCGGTCGAGTGGGATCCACTCGGTCGAGTAAAGAGGTCACTCGGTCGAGTGGACAGTTGGTGCGAATATTGCACAGCTACTGATCTGGTCACTCAAATTAGTAGAAGCTTTCACTCGGTCGAGTAGATGGGGCACTCGACCAAGTGCAATGGGCAGTAGGGACATTGGCCGAGCATTGGTCTCCAAACTTTCCTATTGCTACAAACACACACAAATAAGTCTCCAATGGTTCTTACCAACCATCATACTAAGTAGGTCGATAAAAGTTGGCCTTATGGCCGGGTTACAAACAACAAATGCAAATGTTCAAGTGTCATACTGACATAAATGTCATAAGAATTCGGGCCAAATACGATACAACTAGGAAGACGAGGTCTTCCTCTTCTTTGCGAGGCTCTTTATCCATTGCTTCCAATCCTTCTTGTCCTTTGCCGCCTTTCCTTTGCCTCTTGAGTGATCGCCCTCCTTTTCCCTTTCCTCTACATTATCCCTCCGACCTCCCTCCGAGTAGGTCCTCGAGCTCTCCCTCATCACAATATCATGACCAAAGGGGACATTCCCACTACCTCCTTGACTATAAACACCCTCTTGAAGGTCATCATCGTGCCGCTCAAAGACACCACCGACAAAGCCGTTATCTCCAAAGCCTCCCTCCCCTTGACCCGCGGCCACCGTAGCCGCCCCGGAAGGTCCTTCCCCAAATCCACCTACATGGGAGGTGGTGGCAAACTGGGTCCCCGCGTTACCCGTCCACGGGTCGTGCATGTGGCCCTCATCAAGCCGGATGTTGGTCCCCCAATCCTAAGGTTGAATACCATTGGCCTTGAACACGCCCGAAGCATCTCCCATATCGGTCCAAAAGCTAGGGCGGTAGACGGGTCGCACCCCTTGGTTGTATGCCGCCTCGGTCATGTCCCTTAACACCAAGTCGGTGTTTAACCCGGTGGATAAGGTAGGATATGGGATCATAGTGGGCTCGGGTTGGCCATAGCCTCCAGTGTAAGCAAAATATCCGGTATAGGGTGGGCGCATCATTGGTGGAGATCTAGGTGCGGGCATGGATGGGGCCACAGGGGTAGGTATGGGCCGGTTAGATGACATGGAAGCTCGCCTAGCCGAAGGAGGGAGTGGAGAAGGGCGGGGCGGAGAGGTATCTCTCTCCATGGTGTCATCCTCAATATCAAAAGTGAAGGCATCCGGGATAGTGTAACAGCGGGCTTTTGGGCGGGGTGGGTTCACGCTCTCTAGGGGTGTGGTCGGGGGTAGGTCTTGTTCGGTGGGAAGGGTTATGTGCCATTGTCCATCGACTCTCCAAAACTAAATACCCGCCTCCCTTCCCTTTGACAACCACGATTTTGATTTCATCCAAACAAGGTCGAAGTACACCACTTCCATAGACATAGGTCCATCTACTTCCCCCGGCTCATACCCCGACAAACTCTTAACCAACCGAGTCACTAAGGCCCCCACAATCTAAGGAGCACTTGTCCAACTCAATCCTCCTCACAAAGGCTCCACAAATTATGGACACGACATTAAATAGGAAGGATGTCTCATAGCGGGGGTTGAGGTAAGAGCTTAGAATCAAGACTTCCATAGAGTTAAGCTTACTTGGGTCTTTCCTCCCGTATAGGAGGTTGGTCAAGGAACGAAGAAAAATTTTGAGCATCGGATGCTCTACATCACTTATCTTTATGCTACTAATCCCCTTTCTTTTCCTTGCTAGTGAAAAGGGAAAAGTATTTCCCGGATTTCATGTTCTTTCCCACTCGGTCATGCTTACGTGGGTCTCTCCTAGCCACTCCTAATCGGTCGGCAAAGTCAATTAGGGATAGGTTGTAGGGAGTGTTCTTGAGACTAAAGCTCACGGTCTCGGCGTCCTCATTCCAACTAAAACCACTCAAGAAGTCAAGAGTGAGGTTATGGTAACTCACCTCCTCAAGGTTATACAAACCTTCCATCCCAAGCACCGTGAAGATATTATGCACCTCTTCTTCAATGCCCAAGGCCTCCAATGTTTCCACCGACACACATTTGGTAGGCGCCACTCTCTTTGTGGTCAAGATAAGGAAGTTGTCACGTTGGTTATCGTCCACAAACTCAATTCCCGGGTAGTCCGGGAGCGTAATGGCGGGTGGGGCTACCGGTTTCTCTGGTGATGGTTGGCGTGCATTCCTCACACGGCTGGTCCGAGTGCTATTTGGTGCCATACTATAAAAGAAGCAATACAACAAGATATGGAACGTAAGATATAAGAATTAGATTGTTCGGAATGGTGAAATATCTCTTGAGTTGATAAACATATTAGGAGCAAGGAATAAAGCTTGGGTTGGGTAGTTCATTCATCCGGAAATAATAATGCCATTCGATAAAGTCATGTTCTCTACTCGTTTGATTACTTCCACTTTAAACAAGGTGGTAAAACTTTAAGACATCCTTCATGATTAATTGAAGTGGTCAAATGAAATTTTTAGCATGAGGTAGACACAAGAAGATAAGATTTTTGGTGGATTAATTACCAACACCCAAATTACTCTATACTTTTAAAGCTTTACGTTGAGAAGAAGATTAATATATTTTACTACGATCATGTCTTGGATGCTAAATATGGTCAGAACAACACTTAACTTGGAACAAATAAGAAATCCGGATAATTACAATACAAATTTCTCAAAGTATTTGTGAATGAAATCCTTGTATAAAATTTGTCAAGGCATTTGACTCCGTGTTTAGGATGAAATTGGATGAGTAAAGTGTATTAACGGCTCAAAAATCAAACTTTAATGCGATTTTAAATGAATTTCTCGAATGTAAGTCAAGTTTCAAAATAATTTTTTTTTCATTATTTTTGGTAGTGTTAAGATGTCATTATATGTAGCAATCAAGTGTATTGAAGCAAAGAATTATAATTGGACTCTTTAAATCATTACCATGTACAAAATAATTGACCCATCTTAAGACAAATTTTCATCTTAAACTTTAATTGATAACCTTCAACAAAATAATTGATAAACCATACTATAAAACTATACTTGGAATGAAAAATCGAATTTTCGTCATGAACTATGAGTATCTTGAGGCTCCAAAAACAAAATTTTTATGATGCAAATGTTGTTTTAAAGGAAACTTATAATTTTTACTAGTAAGAATGGTGGTCCTTTGGTATATTTAACTTAAGTATTAAGTATAAAAATCAAAATTTGGGCATGGTTTCCCTTAAAATCCGAAAATTTAAGACGGTCTTAAGACAAAATTTTCTCACAAATAAGGCAAGATCTACAACTAACAACAAGGTTAAACCATTGATGGTCAACTATATTCCACAACAACCACAAGAAACTCCATTATTGCTCAAACAATTCTTCATTTCGTGCTCAACAATGGTGATCAAGAACTTGACATAAATTTTTCATTTTTAACAATAATGGTGTAGAAAGTCTACTACTATCATGAATTAAACATAAACATTCATTTTAATGCAAAAAATTAAGTAACTTAGTGTAGACCTAAAGAAAACTAGATTCAAGAAATAACCATAAAAGAGAAGATGCTTACATTGTTAGCTTAGAACAAGTAGAGTAAGATTAGTGAGGTGATGATAGGATTTTCAAGCTCAAAGGAGTAAAAATGGGGGATTTTAGTGAGATTTTGGTAAAGTAGAGATGGAGATGTGAAAATATGAAGATAAGAATGAAGGATAAGAAGAAAAGAGTTGAGTCGGCCGAGTTTCTCTTTCCCGAGTAACTCACTCGGTCGAGTGAGTGACTCCCTAGGTCGAGTAACAGGTCTACTCGGTCGAGTGAGTAACTTACTCGGTCGAGTGCGAGTCTACTTGGTCGAGTGACCGGTCTACTCGGTCGAGTGGATTTTCCAGTACTGAACCAATGGTTCTGGATTTTTTCCACTCGGTCGAGTTACTGGTTAACTCGGTCGAGTGGCTCCTTCTACTCGGTCGAGTAGCATAGTAAGGTCGAGAATCATCGATTATTACTCAGATAAAATATCCCTGCAACAAAATAAGAGGTTCAGGAGTCCACCAACTAGTGGTGACTTGCCTCGGGTTAGCTTATACGGCATCATACTCGTCGTCCACAACACATTACCTTCCTACTTACACACATTCTAACAACTATCATCCTTATTCTTACTCTATCGATAACACTAGAAAATCAAGCACATATATGATATTCACATGTCAAGACTCGGGACTATATCCCCTCATGCATATACACACCACAATTCCCTTAAAAACATGTCATATCCACAGTTCTTTCATCCAACTTCCACAAATCATCATATTTTGAGTCATAAGCAAACACGTGTTACAATAATGCATCCTTCATCACACATACATGTAACTATATCATAATTCAAATAGCGTTCCCAACTTCTCATACATATACCCAACCACGCGGTGACCAACCAAGTCAATAGGCACTAGTTTTGGCATGAGGGCGCTTACTCACCTAAAATCGATCTCCTATCATACACAAGTCGGTTTTATTTTATTAGACACTCCTAAGTTCATTCTTGGTTCGTTGGTTTAGGATTCCAAAATCGTCGCTCTGATACCACTTTATAACACCCCGATTATCCGTCCAAGATAATCGAAGTGTTACCATCTCGGTTGCCCGAGGTAGTGATTCAAAACTCCAATAAAAGAACATTTTATTAAATACAAGTTTAGTGATTACAAATGGTATGAATAATAAATATAACTCATCTAAATACAATCTCTATCTCATGTCTACTAACTCAAATCCAACCTCGAAGCGCGACCCCAAATCCCATATGCATCAAAACCTGAAATTAACTTGCTCCCCATATGATCGGAAATCTTCTATGGATCGATATAGGCCATCCCGGAAATATGTGACAATTAAAAAAAGCCACAACGGTCAGTTTCGATAATATAAACATATAAGACAAGATAATGAAATACAGTTATGAAATGTGACACTTAATGCATGGGACACAAGCATCAAATCCACCACACCAGTATCGGGACACACCCAGACGTACCCACAACCCGATGACGGCACCGCAACGCCGCCCACCAAAACGGTCGCACCACAGCCCGTAAAAAGGTACTCCGGACACACCAGTGGTACCGGTCCCGAGAGCGACTCGGATCCCCTGCCAGACGACATGAGTTAACCTCACGTGTCCCTCCATAACTTAAGCCATTAATGTGCACATCCCTCTTGGAGTGGGAACCTCCAAGAGGCGACCCAAAATGGAAGACGGTCTCCCAAACGCCTTCCGTCTCTAATATAAACACAACACCACCGCTACCAATCTCCAACAAGAACACGAGACCAATGAATGTAATGAAAACACAATACCGACTACAAACCTTTTACCCGACATATTACCAACATATCATGATTTAACCATGTACCCAAGAATCTAATTCTCAAGTCAACACAAGCAATGTCATATGATGTAGAATTCCGACTCATACACAACTCCGCATCAACCACAATTACCATGTGTATGCAAGACTACTTATTTTATGAAATCAAATGATAAATGCATACAAAACCTATTTATAATACCGAAATTGAGTAAGATTAACCTACCTATTAGCATTCTTCGACAAGCTACACGAGTCTAACTTGAATCCGTCTCATAAAACCATCTCATCCTACAATAACCATATAATAACTATCATAATACATACTATATTACCATACTAACCAAAACCCCTTATTAATACTAACTAATTACCCAATAATCTAATTAAAATCACTAATAATCGAAATATACAAAAATCCCCCAAAAGTTTGGGTTAAGGGAGATGTTTAGATCTACTTACAAAGATGAAAATATGGTGAGTGAGGTATAATAGTCTTCAATCCAAGCTTAGACTCCATAGTAAGGTGTTTGAGAGAATATTAGAGAGAAGGGAGAAAGTTTAGAGAGAAGAGGAGAAGATGAGAAATGAATTGGGGTTAAGGGGACGAAATGCCATTTATTGCGTTCTGACAGTGTCACTCGGTCGAGTGAGCGGTTCACTCGGTCGAGTGCTACCTACTCGGTCGAGTGAACTACTCACTCGGCCGAGTCAACGCTACTCCGTCGAGTGAACTACTGACTCGGCCGAGTCCACCCTACTTGGTCTAGTACTAGCTCACTCGGTCTATTTCTAATCTTCACTACATCTAGTCTAAGCTCCACTTGGTCTAATGTAAGGTCAAATATTACTCTCGCATGGCTTTCACGCATCTCAAGTCTTCTCGTACAGATCCCAAATATCCGGGTATTATATTTTGTGTCTGTTGAGTTTGATGGGTATAGCCCATCGTTGCTACTGTTTGTTTTGGTTGTGATTATGGGTCAATTTTTTGTTCTCCTTCCCCTCGCCTCTTCCCCCACCAATCGGTTCTCTTTTAACTTTGGCGTGTTACATGTGTGGCTGTTTGTGTTCGTTGTTGTTTGTGGTGGAGTTTTCTGGGTATCATTTGTAGGCTTGATTTGTCTTTGGTGTTTGCTTGTCCGCTAATCGTTGTTGATGTGACCATGGATTTGATCGTTGGTCAGTGTTGTGTGTGGATTTAAAGGGTAATATCCGTATAAAACCCTAAAATTTAAGGACTATAACGTAAATTTGTCCTGCGATTTAAGGTCATAAACGAAAAACAATATAGAA
>VHZZ01006151.1:21347-36349 GCA_009801015.1 Silene noctiflora
TTATGATATGATATGCTAATAATATATTATATTACGCCTAATATTTTAAACCTTTTTTTTCTATCTTCTTCTTTAATAACCGGTTAAAATATAATATATTTGGATTCATCCATTTACCATCCGACCTCGCCCGATACATATTAACTTAATCGATTGTGAGAGGATAAAGGAAAAAGGTGGAAGAGAAGGTGAGAGCGATAAGGTAGATAACATTCCTCTTACATTTCTCTTTCTATAATGTACCATCACTCTTGAAAAGTGGAGCTTGACCCTTCCCCGGACTAGTTCCGGATCCACCTTTATCAGGCCTGACCCATCCCTACCCACAAGACGGTTTTGGGTTCACCTAGTCAAGCCTGACCCGACCCCCCCATTGTTTGACCACCCCTAAATTCTACCCTATACCTATTTAATTAACATGATGGCAATGATACTTCGGTATCTGTACACAAACTAATTTTCGTGTCTGGCCTTACCCGTTAGATACCATTCAATTTTATTTTTTCTATGGAATAGTATTGCATTAAACTTGCTTAAATCATATATTTACAATTTATAATATATTTTTTTTAATGATATACCTAGAAATTATGATAAGATGTAAAAAATTTATCAACCAATTATGAGACACATTCAGTATTCTCGATCTTAAAGCATGTTTGGCCTCAATTTTCAAAAATGAGTTTTTGTTTTTCAAGTTTAATTTCTTAAAAGTGTTTTTCAAAAGTAGAAGCACCATTTCAGTAATTCTATTTCTATGGGCAAAAATATGGATTTTTAGCTTTTGGGATTCTTTTTGTTTTTTTTTTAACTTTTAAAAAATAATGTGTTTGGCCAAATGTGTAAAGTGTTTTTAAGTCTAAAAACACTTTTACTAGTTAGGTCAAACACACACTTACTATTATTACTTTCATAACATCTCTGGTTAATACTATCACATTTACTACTCATATGGTTACAATTGCTTCTTACAACTCCTGCTATTTTAACGGTAAAATTCGTTATTCCCGTTAATTTTATCAACTTTGTGCATTTAAATAAATAAAATATTTTTTTCTTAAATCGATAGGTTAGCTAAATGTTAATACTTTATATCCAATTGGTACTACTATTATTTTCACCATATTCAATGTTACTCATGTTACTTTCACTACTCCCGCAGTAATTATTGTGAATTTCACTACTCCCTCATATAATACTCTTAGTTTCACTACTCTCATTGTTGCTAGTATTACTTTCACTACTCCCGCTGTTATTATTGTCACTTTTATTACTCACATGAGTGATTACTATTATATTTATCTAAAGGTGTACAACATAGCGTGCCAATAAGGCCCAGCCCGATCTCGTGATACAACTTTCAGCAGTCAGGCCAGCCCGGAACGGCCCGTACATGATCACCTCGGGGTGGGCTGGTCCCAAATTTATTTTGGCCCAACCAGATTTAGCACTAAGAAAAACAAGAAGACCCAGCTCGCCCTACTACTCAGTGGGAGTGTCTGACAAAAACAACCCAGCATTGGTCTGACCCAGCCCGGTCCCTCACTCTGGTCGTGCCTACTCATCCTCAACCTGGCCCGGCCCAGCCAAACCCATTTAGCTCCTCTATATTTACCATATCCAAAATAACAACAATTATTTTCACGGTTAGCAGAGTTACTTTTACTATTTGAATAATTTTATCAGACTTACATAATTAAATAATATATTACATATTTATATTTATATTAAATAATTTTTTTACATAATTTTATCAAATTTAATTTTTACATAAGTTGATTATCTAATTTTATTAAACTTATATATTTAAATTAATATTAAGTACTGAATTATGTTGTTTAGAAACCGTCATTATTATATTTTAATTAAAGTACAAATCTAAAAACTTTTAAATGTTGTATTTTTTGGAAATCTTGATATATTTGCTTCGATCTTTATATTCCAAAACTCAATCTATCTATATCTAACACTATATATATAATTCGGAAATCAAAGGAATTCAATGTAATTACATAAATTTATAAAATCCATATATTATATAGTTTAGATGTACAAAGAAGTTAATTGCCTAACATACAAATATAATAAAATTAGTTTTGGAAAGTATAAAGAGATAAATAAAATCAAGATTTCCAAAAGATACAATATTCCATACTTCGTTAGATTTCTACTTTTATTAGTGAATAATAATTATCGCTCTGATATAATGTTTTAATCTTTCATATTTATTTAAATATATAACACTAATAGTATTTATTTAATTCTTGAATAATAGTGAATGTGTCTCATAATCTGTTAATAAATTATAAATTGTAAATGTATATATTAATTAAGTAAGTCTAGCGCAATTATATTTCATAGTTAAATGGTAAATAGAGGTAGTCAGGACTTGACGGGGCACAAAACTACGGGTGTTAATGAGACAAGACATCTCGCGAGCAACTCGAGATCGGCGCGGTCAAATCTCGGCTCGTGCGAGCTCGACTCGAGAGTTTAACGATTCAAGCCGAGCAAACGCTGGCTCGACTCGAAAAGCTCGTAAGCGGCACGAACTTGTGTGATTATATAAAATATTGCTCATGTGTTATAAAAATATTCTATCATGATTTTATATTTGTATCACATATAACAAATGTCCCGGTGATTTGCCAAATAATTTTACATATAACCTTCGATCCTTCTTATTGAAAATATCGGAAGAAAAACAAATCAAAAAATTAGCAATTATATGTAGGCGCGATTTGAGCTCGAGTTTCACCCGAGCTTACATTAAATCTCGCAAGCTTTATAATGAGCATCTTTTTTTCAAGTTCGGGTAAGCTCGAGATCGGCTTGAGCTCGAGTTTTGGTTATTGAGCACAAGCCGATCAAGGCCAAGCTCGGGCTCAGCTCGGCTCAACTCGTTAACACCCCTAATCTAAACTATATAGTATATATATGAATTTATATATATTTATATCATTCTATTAATACTCTTTGTTTTACAATTTATACACAGAGACATAAAGTATATACTACTTCATCCATTCCATTTAATTCTATACATTTTCTTTATACACGTATATCAATGTTCTTTTTTCTTTTCATTTTTTTAATTACATATTAATAAAAAATTTTAAAAATTGATATTTACAATGTATTCGATAAGACAATTTAAACAAGATCTCACATGACTATCTTATATTTTACTATATTTTAGATCATGTATTGAATATTCCCCTCGCTTATAAATATTGCCTAAAAAATAAATGTATAAAATTGAATGGAATAGAGGAAGTATATAGTGAAGGAATTGTGTCCTAAGACATTTCCGGCAATTACTAAATATAATATAGCATATAATATGGAGATAATTATTATATTATTTTATTAAATCATTATTACTTGTTAGAGAATAATTATGGTAATTAGTCACAATAAGATTGGATTAATGACTAAAATAATATAATCCTATAAGGTCACACATATAAGAACAGTCAGGAAAAAATATCAGTCCTATAAGGAAACATATATAAGGCACCAGTTTTAGGAAAGGAATAGGAGTTATTTCCTTATTCCACCTAAACTCTATTATGGTATGTGATACTATATATAAAGGGTTCTAGGGTGATGGAAAAGGACGATGAAGTTTTTCCATAAGAAACTATATTGTTCTTCCTATATACCGTCTGCCTTAAGCACCTATAAAAGTAAGAGAGTGATTTTGATCCTCCTCTTCCGTTCTAGCAGACGTGAGTTTTCGGGTTGTGCTAGCAGACAAGTGGGGCTCTCAGATGTCTCATATCTATAAGCTATTTGTGGAATTTACGCTTCAAAAGGTAAATATTATTTTCGCTTTTTATCATGATTAATATTATCTTATACATGTGATCCTAGAATAGATGTTAGGAAGTTATTTCTGAAATTCCACTTTCGCATCTATATAATCCTACATATAATACTCTTTTTTTTTTTTTTTTTTTTTTTGGTGTTGACCAGGAGTATCCCCTATCGACAGCTGAGACAATCTCCTTCGGGTTACTGAAGGCAATTTAATGGGTTGATCATTTCCAAGTTTGGTCTTTTCATTCGCAAAAGTCAGGAATCAAACCCCTGACCACTTGTTTAAGAGATGAGGGCCCTTACCACTCACACCAACCAACTTTGGTCTAATACTCTATATTTTAACGTCAAGGAATAACAAACTGACAATGATAACATCAACTTAAGCAGTAGGTAAATGAAGAAACATTTAGAAAAGGTAAAAAATTCCTCGGAAACTTTAAAAAGCTTCTAGAGAATGAATCAAACAAATGTTTTTCAATGCAACTTTTTTTTTTCTTATATACGATTTTCTCACATTTTTAAGACATTCACTTGTCTTTTTAATCTCTCTTAAAATAAGAGACTAAATATTATGATAGGTGTACACATATAAAAGAGATTTTTGTAAGGAATTTAAACTATAATATTTTTATAATTTTTGAACAAATATATTTCTCTAAATATTTAAGTCAAAATTTATCTAGAAACAACAAAATATCATACTCTTTAAGTGATCAAAAGACGCCATAAATAGATGCAATCACGATAAATGTTTCTTAAAACGGAGATATCAGTATTAAATTGAACATGAATCAAATATCATACTAAATAGATATATAATACAAATATTTATTTTTGTCTATGCATTCTGATTTTGTTTTATTCGTCTATATTTATATTTGACTCATCTTAAATTTAAGACAAATATGCTTGTCATAAATAAAAATCCAAAACCACGATCGACCAATATTTTCTCATCTTAGGTACAATGACTACGACTTTTTAAGAGAATCATGTTATGAAATTAGTAATTTCAACCAACCAATTGTGACAAGTATAAGTGACAAATCGAGAAAATAATAGTAGAAAATATTTGTGATTAGTCATAGCTCATCATAGTTTACCGTCAAAGTTAAACTAGTAAACGGATAAGTGAGAATTTAAAAGGCAAAATGTAACACAAATTTCTAAAAAAGACGGTCTCTTATTAATGTTAATGAGAGACTTTTTCTCATCAGAGTTAATTATTATTTTATTTAAATGTTATTTTTTTCTTTTTAGTTAGTTTTTGATTTATTTATTGGTTGTCTCTCACTACATAGTGAACATGTAATACGGACAAAGGAACTCAAAAACTCAAGGGTGAGGTTGCGGTAGCTTATCTCCGCTAAATTGTATAGTACCTTCATTCCAAGCACGCTAAAGATGTCGTGTACTTCCCCCTCAATCCCTAGGTCTTCCCAGACGCCCTTGACACACACCGAGGGGCGGTCATCCACCTCTCGGCCAACACAAGAAAAGTATTCTTGTGGGCCTCACTTTCGAAATTCATACCCGGCTATCTCGGAGTGGTGATGGCGGGTGGTGCCTCCGGTTGTTGACGGGGTTGCCTCCTACGGTTTGCTCTTGCATTCCTTGACATGCTACAAAAATGGACTTCCACAACATGACATCAGATATAAAGGATAATAGTCAAAGATAATTTGGAAGTGAATGAAAATTTCCAACATTCTCAAATGGGTAACTTAACAAATGAATGAAATGTGACATGGTTCCCCAAATTTTATCAAACCAAGATTTACCAAAAATGAAATTTTCTGGAAAAATGAAGTCTTTACAAAACTATGAAACAATTTATCACAATTCAAAGTAATGCCCAAACTTTTAACAATTACAAAATCTTTGACATAATTAGAATAAGGATTGAGCATGAAAATCAAAATTTCAGATTTGCATATCTAGCCATTTCGAAACTTTTGAAGGCATGAAGTCACATTTGCAATTTCGAACAATACTTCATACTATTAACTAAGTGTGAAGTATCATAAGGCAAGTAAATTATTTTCTAAGTGTAGCACAATTAAAATGAGGCCATGTATAGTATTGATTTTAGAGATTCTTGGGTCAAAATTTAGACAAAATTTTCGGTGTAAGACAACACAACACATTATTCATAAAGATTTTAGATGGCATGAGACAATTAAACCATATTGTAAGTATCAAAATCATCATTTGGTCATGTTTAACATGAAATTTTCAATAATTTGGTCAAATTTTTAAGATGAAAATCTTGGTTTAAACCATGTTATAGCAATATCCACAAAGATTATAATTTTACGACACCATTAAACCATGTTTGAGATGAAAAATCAAAACTTGTCCACATACACCATATGTCTCGAAAATTTGGGGTAAATTTGAAGATGCTATTTTCGTTTCTAAGACTGTACCACATTACTAGTAAAGACAATAGTCTTATAAGACAGATAAACCAAGTTTTACACATGAAAAAACAAAATTTAGGAATGACTACCTAAATTTCGAAAATTTTACGACGGCTTTTTAAGACAAAATTTTCACATGTAAAACAAGATCCATCAATTAAACCCAACAACAAACTCAAGAGCATGAGATTTCGAATATTCAACTTAGGGTAAAATTTCAACATGAAAATTTGATATTTAACAACAACAATGATGTAGAAAGCTAATTACTACTATGAATTAAACAAAACATGCAATTAATTGACAAAAGTTGAACAAATTAGTGTAGATCTAAACAAAATCAAATTGGATAAAAATATAAGAGAAAAGATGAACTATTTACATTGTCGAGTTAGTAAGGATTAATGGATTAAAGAAGAGTAAGAATCTTGAAGTTAAGCAACAAATAATGCAAATAGAGTTCATCAAATATTTTTAGAGGAATTTTTGAGTTGGAGATATGAGAAGAGAAGAAGAAATGAAAAAGATAAGGTAGAGTAAAAAGGTGAATCACCCGAAAATTTTCACCCGTGTAAAGCACTAGGTCGAGTGCCGAGTCTACTCGATCGAGTGCCCGGTTTCCAGAAATTTTTCCAGATACTGGAAATTGGTCCACTCGGTCGAGTGCTCTGTCACTCGGCCTAGTGCTGGCTCGTACTCGTTCGAGCGACTAGCTCCATACGGTTGGAGATTTTCGACTAAACTCGAATGGTGGTATCCCTGCATCAAAAGAAAAGTTTCAGGGGCCACCGACTATCGGTGACCCTCCCGAGTTTGTTCATACGTCATCCTACTTACCATCTTTGGCACTCTACTCTCATACTCACGATTACTTCACCAAAGGTCATTACTAGTTACACTCAATGATAACGCTAGTAAGTGCAAAGCATACATGCGATATTAAAGTCAAAGAGCGGGACTATTGTCCCTCATACCAACACATGCTAACTACTTCCAAAGCATACTATATACGTAAATCAACTCATCCAACTTCCACATTTTACTACTCATCTCATGAAAATCACATCATGTAAAAGCTTATCGATAATCACAACACACGCGAAACCATATAACATTTCACATCGCGTTCACCCATACTTGTAATCAACCACGCAGTACCAACCGAGACAATATGAACTAGTTTTGACATGAGGGCGCCTACTCATCCAATACCGATCTCTCATTGTACCCACGTCGGTTTCATTTTATTAGACACTCCTAGATTCATTTTGGTTCATTAATAACGGTTCCAAAATCTTCGCTCTGATACCCCTTTGTAACACCCCCTTCTTACCCGACAAAGGTAATCGGGAGATGTCACTATCTCGGTTTCCCGAGGCAGTAAAATTGGAATTACGAATAAGAAAAACTTTATATAAATAACAATTTTAGTGAATTACATGATTAATAAATGAGTAACAACGTAAACTGAACATTATACAACTCAACTATGTCATCTACCATTTATGTAAGTTGACTCCAAGTCCAGAACTCGTCCCGTCTCTCGCGCGATACCAAAACCAAACCTGTAACAAAATGCTCCCCATATGATCGGAAATATCATACGGGTTAGAGTTGGAAACCTGTGCCTCGGGCCGGCGGGTGGCACGGTGCGACACTATTCCAGGCACGGCACGTCCCGGTCCGGTGATAATTTCGAGGAAGCACGGGCACAACACGACCGTGCTTGTTACGAGATCCGACGCGAAAATCCCCAAAATTTCGTGCCCAACCACGGCACGGCCCAGGCACGAGGATGCCCGACACGCAACAGGCACGGCGAGCCTGGCACGACACGGCCGAGTAATGGCACGCTAATGGCTGCAACTCTGCAAGTCTCTGGAACTAGCCGTTTATTGCTGTTGTTTATGTCCGTTGGAGTTTGGACTGTTGAAGCAAGCTACTAAACTAGCCGTTAATGGCTGTTAAAGTGGATTTTATTTATTTATTTATTTTAATAATTTCCAAACTCTATAAATACCTCCTTAATTCAATTCATTTCTNTAGCCGTTAATGGCTGTTAAAGTGGATTTTATTTATTTATTTATTTTAATAATTTCCAAACTCTATAAATACCTCCTTAATTCAATTCATTTCTTCACAATTAAATCAATATTAATCATTTATTAAACAAAAGTACCAAAAATATATCAATTAGAAAACAAGTTAAAAAAAATAACTCAAAGCACATGGGACGGCCCACATGCAAGGCACGAAAAGCCCATGGGTCAGGCACTGCCCGAGCACGAAAATGGGCATGCCTTAAGCGGCCGCGGCAGGG
Source organism: Silene noctiflora (assembly GCA_009801015.1). Taxonomy (NCBI): domain Eukaryota; kingdom Viridiplantae; phylum Streptophyta; class Magnoliopsida; order Caryophyllales; family Caryophyllaceae; genus Silene; species Silene noctiflora. The sequence continues at coordinate 29,916 of VHZZ01006151.1, forward strand.
GTTGGAGTCAGTGGGTCTGGCACGACACGACCCAAGAAGCCCAATATTCGTGCCTATGTCGGACGAAATTTGGGGAAAAGCACGGCCCATTGCCAACTCTAATACGGGTTAACACAGGCCACCCCAGAAATATGTGAGAATTTACACATAGCCACACGTGGTCAGTTTCGATAATATAAACAATCACACACAACAATAAGCATGAATATGAAATGCAATATGCATGTACCATAACATGTCTCCAATCACTACTACTTTCGCAACCAACACACCGTGCCAGGAACACGTCCACGGCAATCACAACCCGGTGACGACACCACAACACCGCCCACCAAACAGCCGGACCGCAGTCCGTAAAAAGGTACTCAGGACACGCCCGTGGTACCGAGCCTGGGCGCTAACTGGACCTCTGCCAGACGATGTGCCTCAACCACACGTGTCCCTCCATGACTAAAATCATTAATGTGCACATCCCTCTTGGAGTGAGAAGCTCCAAAAGGCGACCCAAGTGTAAGACGGTCTCCCAACCGACTTGCGTCTCCACAACAACAAATATCACTACTATCACTCCTCCAATAATCACCAACATGTACATCAACACATGTATGCAACACGAAATACAATATGCTAAATACATGAATCCTCATGAGACATACTTCTCAACCAAGTCATGAATGTATCAATACATTCAAGTATCCCGACTCTCAAGTTGTCACAAACCAACATCATGTTACAAGGCATTTTCGAGACATATGAGTCCCGTTACCATTCTCAATTACAACTGTGAATGCAATACTACTTCTATCACGGATTCTAAGTGACAATATGTATACAAACACATATTTACATTATCAAAACTTAGTAGGATTAACCTACCTTTTAGCAATCTTCACAAGCTACTCGAATCCGACGCAATCCCGTCTCATGAAACCGTCTAATCCTATACAAGTCACATAATATTATGATCACAATACATCCTACACTATTATAGTACAAAACCCCATTATTATTACCCACATTACACATGTTAATTACTAATTAATTACCCATAGAAACCCCCCCCCCCCCCAAAAGTTAGGGTTCATAAGAACTAGAAAATGGTAGATCTCAACTTACTAGGTGAAAGAAAGGATGAATAAGGTGATAAATCCTCGCTTGAATCCCATAATAAGGTGTTTGTGAGGGTTTTAGAAAGAAGGAAATGATTTAGGATAAGATTCCGAAATAGGGTTATATCGCGTATTGTACAACTGCACTTGGTCGAGTACCCGTCGTACTCGGTCGAGTGCCTGCCACTCGATCCTTTAAAAGCTCTACTCGGTCCACTACACCTTTACTAGGTCTAGTATAGGTGCTACTTGGTCTAGTGTATGACTATCATTTACTACCGAGTAGTCCCTCATCGAGTCCGGTCATTCACTCTCGCATCCCGAGGTTCTTGTACGGGTCCCACAATATCCGGGTATTACACTAATGTCCCGGAACAAAATGTCCATAAACCACACGGATGATTTTTCGAGTCATACAAAGAAGCCTCATAAAATTTGAGGAGCAACATAAAACATTTAAGGCAGCCGGTGTACGATAAACCACTCATTCGCGGAAATCGGAGACTTGCTAAAAATATTTTAATACTTTTTATTTGGGGTGGAAATCGAATATGGTAATTTCTGAAGCGACCCTTGACACGTGTTAGAAAAACCGGGAGAAAAAGAAGCACAACCCGGTACGATCTCCCTAACAGCTCAAATTGAAGTTTATAATACACGGTTTTCAGCATTCCAGAGTCTCGGAACAAAAATGTCTGTAAATCACAAGAAATATTTCTTAAGCCAGTCCAAGCGACCTCAAAAATTTGAGAAAGAATTGTGGACATTTGAGGCTGCCAGTGTGTGATAAAAAGTCTCTGACGGAAATCGAATATTCGTTAAAAAATGGTTTAATACTTGTTATTTAGGGCTGAAATGTAATAGGGTAACTTTTGAAGCGGCCCCGAAAATGTGCTAAAAAAACCAGGAGATAAAGAAACACGACCCGGTACGGCCTCCCAAACAGCTTAAATTGAAGTGTATAGTTACAGTTTTCGGGATTTCAGAGTCTCGGAACAAAAATGTCTCTAGATCACAAGGACGATTTCTCATGTCAGTCTAAGTGACCTCACAAATTTGAGAAAGAATAGTGGACATTTGAGGCTAACAGTGTGAGATAAACAAGTCTCGGGCCTTTCATCAGATATTAGTATGATAGTTTAATTGTAGCTTAAAATAAGGGCCTTAGTTTGTTTACTTAATTACTCGAGTACGAGTAATGTTTAAGTGTGCGGAAATTTGATATATGATTAATTTGTGCCAACTATCTTCTTCTTTACTGTGTTTAATGCGCAGAGTTGCACAATTTTCTAGGCCAATCTACGATGTAATTGTTGTTTTCTTCTGAATTTAACAATAGTTGATTTGTGGACATCAATATTGGTTTTGAAATCAGATACTCGTTAAAAAATGTTTTAATACTTTTTATTTGAGGCTTAAATTGAATGGTGAACTACTGAAGCGACCCCCAAGACATGGTAAAAAAATCGGAAAAAAAAAAAAAAAAAACAAGGCCTGATATGGCCTCCCGAACGGCTAAAAATGGTGTATAATCAGGATTTTATGGCTCCGAAACAAAAATGTCCATAAATCACACTGACGGTTCTCGGGTCAAACAAAGTGGCCAAAAAAATTTTGTGAAGCAATAAGTGACATTTGAGGCTGTCGGTGTGCGATAAACCAGTCTTGGGCAAAAATCGGATACTCTTTGAAATTGGTTTAATACTTGTTATTTGGTGCTGAAATTGAACATCGTAACTCATGAAACGACCCTAGACACGTGGTAGAAAAACCGGGAGAGATTGAAACACGACCTTTTACGGCCTCCCGAACGGCTCAAATTGAACTGTATAATACACGGTTTTTTACATTTGAAGGTCCTGGAACAAAAATGTCCATAGATCATACGTATGATTTCTCAGGACAGACAAAGTGGCCTTTCAAAATTTGAGGAGTAACAGAGGACATTTGAGGCTGCCAGTGTGCCATAATTGAGAGACGGAAATCGGATACTCATTAAAAATAGTTTAATACTATTTATTTGGAACTAAAAATGAAAAATGTAAATCCCGAAACGACCCAGGACACAAGGTAGAAATCAGAAGAAAAGAAACACGACCTGGAATGGCCTCTCGAACGGCTCAAATTGAAGTGAATAATAAACGTTTTTCGAGATTCTAAGGTGCCGGAACAAAAATGTTCGTAATTTACACGTATGATTTCTCGGGTCAAACAACGCGGTCTCACAAAATTTGAGTAGCAGTAGAGGATATTTGAGGTTGTCGGTATGCCATAAACCAGTCTTAGGCGGAAATCAGCGACTCGTTAAAAATATTTTAATATTTGTTATTTGCGGTTGAAATCGAACAGGGTAACTTCTAATATGACCCATAACACGTGGTAGAAAAACCGGAAGAAAAAGAAGCACGACCTGGTACAGCCTCCCGAACGGCTCAAATTGAAGTTTATATAATACACGGTTTTCGGGATTATAGGGTCTCGGGACAAAAATGGCTGTAAATCACAAAAACGATTTCTCAAGTAAGTCTAAGCGATCTCAGAAGTTTGAGAATAAATAATGGTCATTTGAGGCCGCCAGTGTGTGATTAAAAAGTCTCAAACGAAAATCGAATACTCCTTAAAAAATGGTTTAATAGTTGTTATTTAGGGTTTAAATTGAATAGGATAACTCTTGAATCGACCCCAAAAACGTGTTAAAAAACCGGGAGAAAAAAGAAACACGACTCGATACGGCCTCCCTTATGGCTCAAAATGAAGTGTATAATTAACGATTTTCAGGATTTTAGTGTTCCGGAACAAAAATGTCTGTCAATCACATCATTCACAAGGACGATTCTGGGTTAAACAAAGAGGCCTCAAAACTTTTGAGGAGCAATGAATGACATTTGAGGCTGCCGGTGTGCGATAAACAGTCTCAGGCTAAAATCAGACACTCATTAAAATTGGTTTAATACTTGTTATTTGGTGCTAAAATTGAACAGGGTAACTCTTGAAGCGACCCTGCAGAAAACGTGGTAGAAAAATCGGAAGAGATAGAAACACGAACTGCTACGGCCTTCTGAGCGGCTCAAGAATGTATATTGAAGTGTATAATACACAGTTTTCTGCATTTCAGGGTCCTGGAACAAAAATGTTCATAAATCTCATAGATGATTTCTAAGGTCAGATAAAGCGGCCTTATAAATTTTGAGGAATAACAGATGACATTTCAGGTTGCCGTTATGGGATAATTAAGTGTGAGATGGAAATCGGATACTCGTTAAAAATGGTTCAATACTATTTATTTAGAGTTGAAAATGAATAATGTTACTCCTGAAGCGACGCCGGACTCATGGTTAGGGATGTCAATGGATCGGGTTCAAGTCGGGTGAAGCTTCATCCGCATCCATCCATCACATTAACAACATCATTCAACACATTCATCATCCGCGAAACTTATCATCCATCACTCATCCATCCATCATCCGCGGATGAAACGGGTGTATCGGGTGGTAAATGGGTGATTATATAATTATGTTTATTATCCTAAAAAAGTATTGAATTTTATTTCACTCAAAATATGTAAGGTAAATTAGTATTAGACTACGTGCTTTAAAAATCTTGTAATTTAATATTTGCTCGATGACAAGGCGGTCGCACACCTATGCAAAGATAAATAACCATAATAGCACAAGAATGTAGTAATAGGAGTCAAACCACAGAGAGAAACTCGTCTACCATGTGAATTGGTATGGATTAGTCTTATCTAGGACGAGTTACTTTTCTATTTTGTTTAAGATTGGTGATTAACAAGATTGTAAATAAATTGTAAACAATATTAATGAAGGAAGTCTAGAGGGTCGGGTCACACATGCATAGATAAATGGTTCATGCTAGATTAGAAATGCATAATAAAAGATAAATGCCTAGGCCTAGAGACACCCACCTCTCGATTTTAGTGTCAAGCCTTAGATCGGGTGCTAACGAACTCTCGCAATGGTTAGGTCAATCTACTACAAAATGTTTAGTCTAATACAAGTCTATGCCTCTCGACTTATATATTGTATTAACAAATTTAATCTAATGTAGTGATCAATTACCAAAGATTAACAAATAAAGAACAAACATATGTAGCGACAAATATGCAATGATCAAACAAACTAAACTAACACGATTTAAATAACTAATGCATGGCTCCCCTTATTCCCTAGACAAGATTAAACTACTCACTCATTATGAAAATAACAACTAAATATTAAGTGAAATGCATAAACATAATGAAATGATTATAATAATTAAAAGGAAATAAGGAGAATGCAAATATGAAGTAAACTAAATGTTATAGATGAAATAAAAAACTAATATTAAAATGCTAATGAAAATAAGAATGTAAAATGTAATTTGCATGTGAAAATGTAACTTTGACTACTAATATGATTATAGAAATCTAACAACTAAATAATAACTAAATAACAAAATGATAATAGATTAACTAAATTAATAACTAATGAAAACAATAATGAAATAACTAGAAGAAAATGAATTACCAAATGGAATTCCAAATGTAGAACAATAAACTTGAACTTGAACTTGACTTATATTAAGAACTTAAAGTTTGGATACAAAATGTAAACTATTCTAAGAACTTAAGAAAATACTAGAGAAAATTAGAGAGAATGAGAATATATAATATGAGAATTGTGTGTGTAAGAGTGTGTATAAAGGTCGGGGCTAGCCCTCCTTTTATAGTGATTACAAGGTGAAACGTAAAGAACAAAAAGAATCCTAGGCTAGGTCAACCCCGATCGGGGACGTGGGATTTCCGGTATATGGTTTTAAGGCCATAATAAATGACTTAGGAATCCAAAGTTTAGGATTTAAGTCTCCTTTAATCACCCGGGTAAATGCTTTGTTTGTGGAATCTTTGAGGGATCCAAAGTGAATTTTCCACATCCAACCTTGGATTACTTATTGGGCTTCATTTAACTAATTGTTTACATTTGCCTTCTATAATTATTTGGGCCATTTCTTTCAACACTTGCTCATTTCTTCCAATGTTGAGCTTGCATGATCCAATCCAATTTCCACTTAGCTTTGTGAACTCGATATTTGCTCTTTTGACCGGATTTAGCTATCAAAAGCTATATTTCCTACAAAAAATACGTTAAGTACAAGCAACACAGCTAGAACACAAGATTAGCTCAAATAAACACTAGAATTAGTGAAAATATCATATAAAATCGAGCTAATTAAGGGGGTAAAATCATATATAAAATGGACTTATCAAACTCCCCCAAGCTAAACTCTTGCTTGTCCTCAAGCAAGCATAAGAAATTAGGACGACCC
>VHZZ01006152.1:5247-16301 GCA_009801015.1 Silene noctiflora
AGTCTAGGCCATGGAGGGGCGTTTTGGACATTTCAAGCAACCCGAGAAATGAAAGAATGAAGTTTGGTTGCTAGTTGATTGAGGAATCCAAGTTTGGTCGAAGAATTGGCCACCCCATGACACCACCCCTGTGACCCGGGGTGGTAAATATTGAAATATTCATGAAATTGAAGAAGTGCGAGGATTCTTGCTCTCACCCCGGTCGGGGTCATCTACCCCGGTGGTCAGGGGTGGTAATCACCTAAGAATTGGACAATGCAAATAAAGGAGCCGTGGACTTTTGCTCTAACCCCGGTCGGGATGGGCTACCCCGGTGGTCCGGGGTGGGAACAATCAACGCCAAATTGTTGGTTTTCCTCCCCATTTGTTATATAATCTCATGTATTCTCGACAGAATCATCATAAAATAGTATTATCTTCAGTTTATTTCCTAAAACCTAGTTCTTATATTTAGCTTTGTAATTTGTTTAAGAATTCCTTGAAGTTTATGCAAGCAATTTCCGGGTTTATTTCTCTTTGTTCTTTAAGTTCTCAAGTCTTTTGTCTCATAGTTTGGTACTATCTCTTCCTTTGTTCTTTACATTTTCAGTCTTATTTTCAATTTACAAACATATCGTTACCATGTTTAACTTAGTTAATCTTGTTGTTAGTTTGATTATAATTACCATGTGTGAGTAGTTCCATATTTAGGGAGGGGAAGCCATGTTAGATTTGTTAATAGTTATGTTGAATTTTAGAGGTTTCACATCATCATCTTGTTGATTATATACATGCTTGCTTTATTTTACTAATCTATGATAGTTGGCCATAATCATTGATTGAATTGTTTTTCTCATCCTAAGAGCGAAAGTCGGGATAGAATTAGACATGGCATGTTATAATATCTTGATCCAATTTATGCGAAAGTTTGTTGGTAATCAACTTATGGTTAAACAATAGGCCGAGAGGAAATTGTTATAAACCTAATCGACCYTTGAYGATGAATTCCTTTAATTTGGCATGACTAATTTCTAATTACATGATGCAACCCCAATTTCCATAGATTCTTCTTTATATTTGTTTCACATCGTTACCATTTTCATTATTGTTCTACTTTAGTTAATCCAAAATCAAAACAAAACACTTGTGACCGATCTTGATAGATTTCTCTCCATAGCTAATCAAACTTGCATTTTCGTCTCCCCGAGATCGACCCCTGCTTCCCTATCTACATTAATTTGTATGTTAGCCGAGTCTAGGGTAATTTATTTTTGTTAGGTGCGCGATTAGCCTATCACTATGTTAGAGGAATCCTTTACAAACCTCCTGTAGTACCCGGATAGACCCAAGAAGCTTCGTACCTCGGCCACATTCTTTGGTGTTTCCCAGTTAGACACCGCCTCAATCTTGGTAGGATCCACATAAACCCCATCTTTAGAAATCACATTGCCGAGAAAGGCCACCTTCTCGAGCCAAAACTCACACTTAGACAACTTTGCATACAACTGGTTATCACGCAAAGTTTGCAATACTAGTCTCAGATGTTCCTCGTGCTCCTCTCTAGTCTTAGAGTAGAGTAGGATATCATCAATAAAGACCACCACGAACCGATCAAAGAATTGACTGAAAACCCGATTCATCAAGTCCATGAAAACTGCAGGTGCATTAGTCAACCCAAACATCATCACCACATACTCATAATGACAATACCTCGAACGAAAAGCTGTCTTCGGTATGTCCTCGTCCCGGATCCTCAAATGATGATACCCCGATCACAGATCAATCTTAGAAAACACCCCAGCTCCACTCAACTGGTCAAAAAGGTCGTCAATCCTTGGCAAAGGATACTTGTTCTTCACCGTCACATGGTTCAGCTCCCTATAGTCAATACATAACCTCAAACTGCCATTCTTCTTTTACACAAATAGAACTGGAGCACGCCAAGGCGATATACTAGGTCTAATGTACCCCTTATCGATCAAGTCATATAACTTCTTCTTTAACTCAGCAAGATCCTTAAGACCCATACGGTATGGGGCCTTAGAGATAGGTCCCGTTCCCGGCTTCAAATCCACGCTGAAATCGATATCCCTCTTCGGTGGTAATCCCGGTATTTCATCTGGGAAAACATCCCCGAACTCACTCACCACAGGTATCTCCATAGCTGATGACTCCTCCATCCTACTATCTTTCACTTGGCATAAGATCATAGGGTAGCCCTTCCTCAGATAAGGCTTCAACGTCATAGCTGCAATGATCTCGACTTTGGGTTTGATCACAAACCCACGGTAAGACACCCTAACTCCCTTATGTCCTTTTAAAGAAACCTAATTTTGGTGACAGTCTATAGTAGCACTATACTTGCCCAACCAATTCATCCCAACTATGACTTCAAACCCATCCATAGGAAACTCAAACAAATCAACCGGAAAGTTGACTTTCCGACCACCATAAACACACCCTTATACAACCTCCCACATGATACAGACTCTCCCGAAGGTATAAATATTTCATCCCTTACAGACTCATACTCCCTAAAACCCATAACCTTAGCATGACCTCTAGATACAAACAAATGGGTTGCCCCCGAATCAAACAAAAAAAAGGAAGGAGTATTATTAACAAGAAAAGTACCGGTGACCACTTGTGCATCCTCTTCTGCTGCCTTCTTGTCCATCATAAACAGTTTACCACTGTTCTTTTAGCCTCCACCTTGCACCGTGCTGGCCGATGCAGTCGACTTAGCAGTCGAGTTCTGGTTCCCATTGTCGTTCTGCCTCTGATAACCTCCTCCATTGCNGCCTCCACCTTGCACCGTGCTGGCCGATGCAGTCGACTTAGCAGTCGAGTTCTGGTTCCCATTGTCGTTCTGCCTCTGATAACCTCCTCCATTGCCACAGTTGAAGCCCCCGGTGTTGCCTTGACCTCCCTGCTATGCCACGACCCAGCTGGTCTGTTTCTAGCCATACTCTGACCCGGTCCCTGTGAGAAACCACCTCTACACTGACCCTAGAAGCCGCCTCCACTTAAGCTGGTGCAATCATACCTCTTGTAGCCCACGCCACCATAGTTGTAGCATGTCATCCCCGATCCACCACTAAAGCTCTTACCACCCCGGCCTCCAAAGCCACCAGAACCACAACCAAATCCAAAGCCACTCGAGGAAGGCCTCCCCTGGTTGTAGTTACCCCTCTTGAACCCGGATGTCCCGATGCCCATGCTCTCAGCCTTTCTCTTCTCACCCCCCTTCTCCTTGGCCTCCCTAGTCATATCAGCTAGTCTTTACGCTTTACCAGCCCGCTCATAAAATTCTTTTAGATCTGTGAGAACCCCCGAAGTCAACTTCTCAAGTATCTTCACTGATAGTCCCTTCTCGAAGCGGATCGCCAAGTTCAGCTGATTCAGCTCCATGTCGTCCACATATCGAGCCAACTCATTGAATCTTCAGTAGTGCTCCGCTACCGTCATCCCCTCTGTCATCCGTAAAGTATCTTACTCAGCCCTCAACTTGTTGCGAACATGCTCAGGAACGAACTGATGTCGCATAACCTTCTTAAATTCAGCCCAGGGGATAACAGCTTCCCCCTGGCTCTTGTAATACTCCCGAGCTGTCTCCTTTTCCCTAGCCCATTAGACACCGGCCTCATCCCTTAAGTAGAACGTAGCTTGTTCTACTTTCAGCTCCTCCGGACAATTCACCACTTCGAGCACACCCTTCATCTCTCTATGCCAGTTATCCAGCAAGTTTGGCGCCCCCGTGCCCTCATAGGTCGAAGGGTTGAAGCGACCGATAGTAGTGCTCATCTTGCTAGCATCCACCACCTTCTCTTTAGCTTTACCCATGGCCTTAAGAGCCTCGTTAAGAGGCTCTTGTTGCTCAATCATCTGAGCCATCTCTTCAATCGTCATCTCAGAAGCTTTCAAGAACGCGGCTGATCTCTTGGGAGCCATCGATAACTATATAAGAAGAACAGTCGTAAGCACATAGCCTACGACTCAAAATAGGTACATACATCCCTCCCAGAAGACACTCGGTCGAGTACCCAAAGGCACTCGGTCGAGCCCACCTAACTCAGTCGAGTCACTTATGTACTCGGTTAAGTTAAACTGATCCAGACTCTGATCAGATTTACCAAGAAAGCAGACTCGGTCGATTACTTAACGTACTCGATCGAGTTCAGCCCACTCAGTCGAGTGTCTCGCACACTCGGTCGAGTAGAAAACTTACAGGGATTCTGCCTCAAAACATCAAATTCCCCACTCGGTCGAGTGTTAGGAGCTCGGTCGAGTAGCCCCTACTCGGTCGAGCCCATAAATCTTAACATGTTACTAATCCAAATCAGTATCCATTCATCATATTCTCATATCATCACATAAGAACACATCCCACATTCCTTCTTTCACCTCATACACATAAACCGACTTGCATGTGAAACAAACTCAAGCATATGAAACACATAGCAACATATGGACACACAACGACCCTAGACACCCCACCGTGACCGGTTAAAAGTTGTAAATGCAATTATACGGCTTTGGTACGTCTCCCTACCCTTTTGCGGTAGCTCTAAACAATTCCTACCCGGGTTCACTTTAATTACAGCCTAAGTTCATTGGTTCATTGGTTTTAGGCTCCAAAATCGTTTCTCTAATACCACTTTGTAACACCCCCATACTCCGAGGCACTTTACCAAATACTACCTCTGAATAAAAGGATACTACCATCTTGGTTACCCGAGGTAGTAAACATCATAGAAACCATAATGAAACGAATATAAAGTTAACTTATTAAAAGGTTACAATCGAAACGTGCCAAAATATAAACCAAACTGAAACCAAAAGTGATAACAAGATCTAAGACATGCGGAAGCTAAGACTACAAAAAGAAAGGTGATGACTCTTCCCCTGCCAACCCGCATCAACAGCAACCAAGGAAATCATAAACACCTGCTAGATCAACTGCTCACCATCCCCGAATGGATCACCACAATTTTGTAAAACAAACTCGGGGTCAGTCAGCTGTACAAAAATATATAATAATGCATAAAAAACATCCAACACAACCAACAACCTCCAACTCCCATCTCCATCACAACCAAACTGACTACATACCGAGGTGTGTAGCCCTGCTAGTGGGGACTGCAGCCTTACCCCCAAAATCCTCGGACCGTAGCCCGAACCTAGTTCTTTAATATGCACATCCCCCTTACGCTGAGAGAACGCAAGGGGCGAACAACAGGGGTGAGACCACCTCTCACAATGGCTCACAAACCAACAAACTCCAACACCACAACCGCCACCATCCATAACATACAACAACCACAGCATATACAACAATCATAACCAAACAAAGATCGTCAGAATACTCACATATTATTCTACAGGCAACTGAGTAGGGAAACCCTACCTGATAAGCAAATCCGACAACCAAACAAGCAGTCAGAAAGGCTCTTCTATGAAATCTCCTCCTAGAAATACAATTAAACAATCAACCACTACCTAAACACAATTGAATTGAAAAACCCCTAATTTCACTAATTAGGGTTCCATACAATTACCCCATAAACCACAAAAGACTAGATCGATAACTTACCTGATTGATTACAAGAGCAATAATGTAAAGATCCCCCAATAAACGATCAAATACGGCCTTGGATTGATATAGAATGAACGTGAGGCAGTTCTTACGTCGCTTTCAGTGTAAAGGTGCTTTAGAGAGTTTTTAGAATAAAGATAAAATGACTTTATGCGTCACGTTCTACTTCATAGCAATCGCGAAAATTATGAAATGGACCGCACACTCGGTCGAGTACAAGCCACTCGACCGAGTAAGCCACACTCGACCGAGTGCAAGACACTCGATCAAGTACGCCTAACTCGATCGAGTGCTACACACTCATCCGAGTCCACAACAAACATACCACTGATATCACATCCCAACTGGATACTCGGTCGAGTAGACCTTACTCGGCCGAGTATCCCTAGGTCATAAAACCAGTGTATTATAGTAAATTTGTATTAAAATTATATAAATTCGACCTATAATAAAATTTACAAAAATTTAAATTTTTACATAAAAAATGACTGGTAAAAACTAAAGTTACACTTGTAAAACGGTAAAGTTACACTTGGAAAAAAATAAAGTTACACTCAAAAAATATAAAAGTTATATAAATCTTTAAAATTACATAAATTCAAATTTATATATTTAAAATAATATTGTATAGCAAAAATTCAAATTTTTATATAAAATATGGTTTTAAATGATTGAAATTACATTCATGGACTGAAATTACACTAAAAAAAGTATTAAATTTGTATCTAAAAAATGAGTGGCTGAGATTAGGACTTATGGACTCAACCAAATTTGTGGACTCATTTGAACTCCTCTCTCTCTATATGTGTGTGCGTGTGTGTGTGTGTGTGTGTATGTGTGTGTGTGTGTGTTATGTATTGAAGGAAGCCCAGAAGGACGTGGCAAAGAAGAAGGAAGCCGAGAAGGCGGACACAACAAAGGAGAATAAGGCGGGACTTGAAAAGGAAGCCGCGAAGGACATGGCAAAGGAGATGAAGGCGGGACCTGAGAAGGAAGCCGTGAAAGACATGGCAAAGGAGAAGGATAAAGATCAGGTAGTTGAGGAGGAAGCCGAGGAGGAAAGAGTTGATGATATCACATTCTTCAGAACACCGGCAAAGACAATTCCGGCTTTTGGCAATCACCATCAGGTAGCTACTAGTTTATAGTTATTTAAATCAAACACTTTCTTTACTAATTAAATTTATTTAAGGTAGTGCATGTATATATTCTAATTCTAATTAATTAAAAATGTGAAATAGGGCTTTAGCACGCAGCCTTATCGTATTAACCTCCCACGAAAAGAGCAGACTACTGGAAATAAATGCATAGTTCATTTTGCCAGAGGATACGTGTACACTTACGATCACATGGAAGTGGTTAAGGTTCATGGCGTAGCCCTCAATGCCGGTTTTAGTAAAGTGGAAGTGAAACATTTATATCAGTCAAAATTTGCTAAACTCAAAATTCCATTTGAAGGTAATAAGATTGTTACCTTGGGCGACGTCGTAGATAGTTTTGTGCAATGGCCAACCGCATTAGTTACAGTTGTCACCAATGAGGTAAATATACTAAAGCTGACATTTTGCTAAAATGAACGCCTTTAAATTTATTAGGATACGGATATTAACCTATAATAAGTACTTGTATTGTTACATTTGAAAGGTAAGACTACTACGGCAGCACCCAAAGACATTGATACGACCACGTCTTCAACCCTAGATAAAGAGGTATTACTAATTTGGAATAATCGGTTGATATGTTTTTTTTTTCAAATTATGTATGACGTCTTGTGTAATTATTTTTTTTAACTTGTAGCCCCAAATAGCATCAGCCGATGACATTCATTATAAGCCACCTGATTTTGTTGAACCCAAGCCTGCTGTTTATCAATATCAGAAATATGATGGTGTGGAGTAGAGAAAAAAAATTACTACGACCGTGCTGAAAAGATTGCATGAGCATGGTCTAATCTTGCAAAAAGTGGGGAGTTAGGCTAGATTGAGATGGAGCCGGAAATTATGGACGTGGGTGCTATGGCTATAGTTGAGGCGAAGAATCTGTTTGAACCCATTGCCGTCGACCAGTTAGATGTGAGTCACCTGTTAGTTTGGATAAAGTAAGTTTATTAATAAAAATAGTCAGTTGGTTTTATGAATAACGAATTTTATCTAAGCCATCAATGATAATAACATCCGTATCGTGTGACATAATAGGTACATGTATACTCACACCCAAACAAACAAGGCTAAGTATGGAGAATGCGCCTATGAATTCTTGTGTCCTTCCAGGTTCTCTCTGAAGGAGACTTACTGCCACCCCAAGTACAAATCGAGCATATCGCTCAACGGTTGTTGACGACGGCAAAACTGTGGCTTACCCCTTACAATGTTTCTGGTGTTCACACGTATGTATATTACTTTATTATAACGAACCAAGATTCCATTAATTTATTAACATGCTTAAATGTATACGAACTAACAACTCAATTTTCGAAATTCCATATGAATCATTGGGTGCTAGTGGCAATCAATGCGAGGTCAAGTACAGTCTACTGGATTTACTCTTGCAGTCGCAAACCGCATGATAATTTTGTAGATATGATAAAAGAGTATGTTTATAACCTTTAATAATCTCATTTGTTATTGTATGACCTTTGAATTCTAGTATCCATCACATCACTATTACTGATTACTGACCCATATGGTAATTAACATTTCGTGAATGAACTAGGGTTTTTAAACAAAAAAAAAGGTTAAACGAACTTGAGAGACATAAACCCTACTCTTAGCCAACCATTCTCACTGTACAGGTACGTATCTTCTTAATGAATACTCGTATCATTCAATTTATGTTTATGAGAGAGGTGGATCTAATTTAGCTTCTTTATGTGTCATTTATATAATATAGTCTCCTCTTCAGCCAGACGATAAACAATGCGGCTATTACGTTTGTCGGTCCATGTGGGAGATTGTCAAAGAACGCTATTTCACAATTCCTCCTCGGGTAAGTGTGTTTTAATAAATATTACAGCATTACGTAACTTGGGGATTTAATTCTGTATATTTTCCATTTATTCCCTATATTTTGGTTTGTAGATTCCACTATTACCCAACTTATCAAAAGTAATAGTGCAAAGTACGTACACGAAAGCAGAGATAAATAATGTTAGAGATGAATGGGCCAAATATTTTCTTTCAATTCAAGAGTTTGCTGGCGGTAAACTCTAAATCGATCCTTAGGTGTATAGATCATTCTGTGTATTTGTATCATTTTGATGCTGGCTGGATTGAATTTATTGATCATTCTGTGTATTATTTTAATGTTGGCTGGGTTGAATTTCCTGATCATTCAATGTATAATTTTGATTTGGTCTGGGATGAATTGATCATGGTTGGGTTAAATTTGCAGTGCAGTGTAGCAGCTAAAAGCTACTGAAAAAATAGCATATTCAGCAGCTGCAGGATTCAAAAAATTTTTTAAAAAATATGGAAAAATAGGATAATGGTTCAAACAAAACCGCTGTCACATATACAACAACAGTTCTTTTTAAAACCAAACCGTTGACATATTTTTTCCACCATTGCTAAAAATATTTGGCGCCAGCATTTACAACGGTTTTAGTATAAAACAAAACCGTTATAGTTTTCCTCCAATGGAAAACAATAACGGAAATGACCGTTGTCAATATAAATATTTATAAAGTTGATGTACAGAAAAACCGTTTCCCGTTTCACGTTTTGTCACGGTTTTTTTTCGTTGTAAGCAATTAACAACGATTTGGATAAAGTCTGACAAGGCTAAATTCGTATCACCTATATCAAAATAAACCTAAATTACTAATAACAATAGCCAGCGGTAAGTAGGGTCAAACCCTAAGGGTGGCGGTGCAATTATTCAGTTTGCTAATGTCTAAGTCTGTCTTAAAAGTCACATGTTTTGGAGTGTTGATTGTTCAACTAAAACTAATTGCAAGATAAATAAAAAATGAATTCAAATATATTAAACGAGTCTAGGGATCAGGTTCACTAGGTAGTTATTCTGGGGTAAGATTTAATTCATTTACAGAGCAAACTATGTTATTTAAGGTCATATGATAAGTCGACTCAAATATATCCTTTAGATCTAAACTTAACATGTGGTCGCTATCATTAAGGCAGTCTATTCAATTGTCGCAACCTATACTAGTTTTAACCCGGTCGGCGATAATCCTAGTTTGCAAGACTAACGAATTAACTCTGATCAGTAATCAACTAATTAGATTTAAGACAACAATTGAACAACAACATGAAACAATTTAACCGTCAATTCATTAATTAAACCCCTTGTAACAA
The DNA here is from genome assembly GCA_009801015.1 of Silene noctiflora. NCBI lineage: Eukaryota > Viridiplantae > Streptophyta > Magnoliopsida > Caryophyllales > Caryophyllaceae > Silene > Silene noctiflora. Next base: position 15,136 of record VHZZ01006152.1, read on the forward strand.
CCTAGATCCCCATTCACCCTAGATTAGCAAATTATCTATGCATACTAACGAATCTAACAACAATCAGATGAATGAAAGACATAATTAAATACATAAGAAAAATGAACATAAGATTAATTGAATAACTTAGAACTTGAATTAAAAATAACTAAGGAAAGATTAAAGAGTACCGTGATTCAAAGGGGTAGATCCGAAAGCAATAATAATCAAACTAATCTAAGTGTTTTTCTGAGAATATTCGAAAGTCCAACAAAGCACAACTAAAACATAATAAAAGCATGATAACCTAATAAGGCACGAGATAGGTATTTATATAAACATAAGTCGACTTTAGGAAATTGCGTGTAAGCGGGATTCTTCAACATATGCATACTCGATCGAGTATTGAGGGACTCGATCGAGTACACACTTGTCTGAGTCTTCTACTCTTCGACATTCAATTCTTTTAATTAGATCCTTGGATACTCGATCGATTACACGCGTACTCGATCGAGTACTATACCTTTCTTCACTTCCTTGGTCGTCTCTTTCCCTTAATTACTCTTCTAGATTTCCGTTCCATGCTTCGTGTATTCCTTCATGCCATTCCGCGGTGTTCCATTTCATTCTTTTGCTCCACAAATGCATCATTCCTACATTAAACACCAAATAGTGGTTGTAACGACATTCTAATATAAATGACATATAAAAGACATATTTTAGCATGAAATCTATACCAAAAGTGACTAAGGGGAGGCAGATTAATTTATATAAATGTGACTCATCAAACTCCCCCACACCGACTCTTTTATTGTCCCCAGGCAAAGCATTAACACATAATACAATGACAAACATACAAATGGGAAATGAACAACTTAGAGCTAATGCTAGTGCACATACAAATCTCAACCTATCCATATCGAGAACAAAGTAATGACATAGCTGTACCAATAAAACAAATTCATCGGCACGAGTAATAGAAAACGTAGCTCAAGTCCAAGGTTTATATGACAATTTAAAATAGACAAAACCAAATACCTTTCGACCTTGCAAGACAAAATTCGGTCGGATTCTCGCGGATTCACTCATGCACTCATAATTATATGTAAGGGTGAGTTATATGCGAGATATAAAGAAATAAGAACACTCACTCAACTTATGAAACATGCATGCAATCTAATGTGATA
>VHZZ01006160.1:6584-22375 GCA_009801015.1 Silene noctiflora
AAACAGGCCCTTTGGCTCCTATTTCCTCGATTTCCGCACCAATTCCTGCAAGGCGAGATAGATAGTCATAGTACGGGAAATAGGGGGACAAAATGCACATAAGGGCACGCAAATCCGCGCAAATCGGGCCAAAACAAGAAGAGAAGAGTAAGGAAAGAAGACTAATTCGGGCAGTTATCAATATGTGAGAAGTAATATAATGAAAGGGGAACATTAGGCTGAATAGGAGGGAGTACGTAATTGCTATTCCATCACACTTTGCTTAAAATTTTCATCCCTACCCTTCATCATTAGAAAAAAAAATTAAAAACAAACCCATTCTTTCTCGCATCCCTTGACCACCGTTACACCACCCCACCCTCAACACCGACGACCACCCCTACACCGTCGACCACCCTTGCGCCATCAATCAACCACCCCATTCGCAACCATGACTTATCGTTCCCTCTTCTCTCTTCCTCAACGCCTCCACCCGACCCTCCCTTCAGACCGTTCTCCAGTCGCGACGACTAAACCTGCTCTGTCGTCAATCATTTTGTGGGGTGGCCGGTGGGGCAGCAGGTTGCGGCTATGTGGTGGAGTAGATACCCAACATCTTTAGAATTCCAACAAACACCCGATTATTATCGGATTACAACATGTTTCAGTTATCGCAACGTCTAATTGACACTCAGTATGACGATAACGTCGAAAAACACAAAAACTAATTTCGAAAACAAAATACTTTTCAAAACATTTTAAAAATGCCTAGAATAATTTATGCACAAAGATGGTGTCAGAATGACACTAATTAGAGTCGAAATCGACGTTGGGCCAAACCGACTCAAAATTCAAAATCGGCTAGTCAACCCGAGTCGAGATTCAAACTTCCCACCCAAAACAAATAACCTCAAACACTATACACGAAATATCTGTAACACCCCCATTGTCCAAGAAGACTTTAACTAGGCCTTCCTAACTAACGGAGGTGTCACCATCTCGGTTTTCCAAGATAGTTGCATCAAATAGACCATAATGAAAAAACACATATTTAAGTTTAACTTTATAAAATGCGGAGTCCAAAACATAATTAGGTTTACAATTTATGATATCAAAATTTAGTTGTCAACCTACAAGTCTCAATACTATAAAGTATATCAAAACTCATAAGACACTATGAAGATGGCGTGAAGTCTCGTCTCCCACACCTCCACCCAACGCACATGCCTCATCAAACAAGACTACATGTCAACACAATCTACACACCATTCGCCGGAAATATCGAATGGATCACGGTAATGATAGAAAATGGCAGAAGGTCAGTCCCAATAATACAAATGCTCACATATTGCAATATGAATACGACTCACACAACACATCACAACTCAAGGCTCAACCAACCACCATCTATCACCATCTCATGCATCACTGTCGGACCACAGCCCGTGAGTCGGCTAGACTGGAACCCGTGTACAGCTGGGTCATAGCCCAAGAATGGGTTCGGTCATGATTCGGCCCCCCTGCCGGATTCGTAATCATAATACAAGATCCGTGGAATGCAGACCATCAACGTGCACGTTCTCCTTGAGGGGGAGGCCTCAAGGAGCGATCTGGGTATGGGTACGGTTCTCCCAAATCGTCCCACTCACCCAACCATCACTAACAATCAATACAACTTCCAACAACCACCATACAATATTACAACATGATATCCTCATCAATTAATGCACATAAACCATGTACACAACTATAATCAAGTATTACAACTTCACTATTATGCCACAACACCTTGCCTCAACAATAACATGAATATCATGTCAGAAGTATCAATTCTCAACATGAATATCAAGTATCTTTACCAATTCCAATATATAATCCAATTTCGGTACTTAACACAAGATCCACATAATTAATCACATAATCAAGCACATATACTATCAAAATCGAGTAGGAAAACTCTATCTTTGAGCAAGTCTCCAAGAACAAGCAATTACTTAGAATTCCTCCTCTATGAAATCTCCTCCTACAATTAATCAAGTAATTCCTATCATAATATGATTCTAGAACATTCTAATTGATAAATAAAACACTAATTTAATCATTTAATTACTTAAATTCCCAAATTATACACTCTATTATCCATTCCCTCAATTATCCCTAGTTTGTAGAGTTACAACAACATTAAACTGAATAGAAAGCATAAAAGATGACTTACAAAATTGGCAAAGATTGAACAAGAATTATGAAAATCCTCAAATTTACCTTAATCTCCCCCTTAATTATGGTTTAAGAAGGATCTAGAATGATTTTAGAGAGTTTTAGAGTGATAAGTGGCGACATGGAACTAATTAGAGAGTATTTATACTCATAGGGTAAATCCCGAAATCTAAAATGCGGGTTTAATACCAGACCGGTGTACTCGGTCGAGTACACCCCACTTGGTCGGGTGCACCAGTCACTCGACCCAGTGCACTCTTTCCAGAACCTGAATAAGCCCAAATTTTCCCACTCGGTCGAGTACTGCCCACTTGGTCAAGTACTTTTCACTCGGTCGAGTACCACCCTGTACTCGGCCGAGTGCCTAGTCCAAAACTCTCGAGTGTTACAATTTTCCCCTCTTAAAAACAAACTTCGTCTTGAAATTCACACCAAACCTGCACACAACACCTCCCACAACACCAAAAGTCTAAACCAATCCCAACATAGTGGTCAACGCATGTCCTCGTCACACAATAGCAAGGGTTTGCAAAACAAAAGACTCTACTAGATTGTAATAACACCCCACTTACCAAGGAGCCTTTACCAAGACCTTCCCTAGAAAATAAGGATGTTATCTTCTAGGTTGCCTGAGGTATTACATGTCAAACAACCGTAAAGAAACGTTTAAAGTTGCTTACTAGAAATGAATATAAAGTACGATTACAATTAAACCAAAACTCCAAATACAACTAATGAAAAGTAAAACAAATGTTATCTAAAACTCAACGGAAGCTACTAAAATGTGATTCTCTCAACCGGTGCCCATCTATCCCACATAAAAGCTATGCAAATCAACACCTGCTAGAATTACTGCTCCCCATTTGCCGGAAATATCAAATGGTTCACCATAGTTTTGAAAACATACAAGGTCATTAACAGTTATACAATTAATCCTTCATCAACTATAAACTCTATAGTAACCAATGTCTGAACCGCAACACGGATACCACTGGCTCTCATTGCAATGAGTAGCTTGGTTCTCATCGCAACAGGTAACCAACCCCTGCCGATGTCAGACCGCAACATTGAACATCAAAATTCCCACTCATCGCAATGAGCGAACCCAAATCATTAATGTACACGTCTCCCTTTTGACGGGAGTCACAAGAGGCAATATATGGGGGTGAAGTCAATCTCCCGACATTGGTTCACAATCTCAATCACCATCTCCACCATCACCATCATCCCATCAACAATCACAACAACCACCGCAATAACAACCATATCAATAACCACAATAATAATCACATAGACACAACAGACATAACACTATTCCGTCTATAATTAATCATACAACCATACTGAGTAGGGAAATCCTACCTTTTAGCAATACCGTACACAATCAATAGCAATTCAATACCAATCTTGTACAAACCATCACCTACACGCAATAATCACATATAATCACTATAACTTATATTCAATACCCTTATAATAACAATTCCCCCAAATCCCATGATCTAGGGTTAGTATGAAAAGAAAATTGATTAAACATCATAGATTTAAAACTTACGCAAAGGAATACAAATGAAGATGAAGGTTGAAGCCCTAATCCGACAATCGCCACGAATCTCTCACAAGAATGATTAAAGGAGTAGAAAAGTGATTGGGAGAAGTTTAGAAATGTGTTTAGTGTTCAAGGATGTTTAATAAACAGATTAAAGCACTTATATACTAACCCCCTTTTCTAAATACGAATAATGAACCGACGGATATAATCAGACCAATCCACTCAGTCGAGTAACTCCGACCCACTCGACCGAGTGGCCACTACTCTACTCGGCTGAGTACTCACACTACTTGGTTGAGTAACTAAAAAATAGAAGCAGGTCAAAATCCTAACTCACTCGGTCAACCCATACTCGCCCGATTACACTCCACTCGGTCGATTACACCCTCATATACTCGACTGAGTACCTGACCCAGAAATATGAATTATTATATATACATCCACCAAAACAAGTTATAAAACTAGTCATACAATTCATAAATTGACCCGGCCTACCCCCTAAAAATAAGGTTACGACCTCGTAACCAAGCTTATACCTGATAAAAAAGATATGGATAACGCTCTATCATATCAACCTCCACTTCCCATGTCACTTCTTCCACCTTGTGATTTGACCACAACACTTTTACCGAGGTGGTCTCTCCATTCCTTGTGTTCCTTACCTTCCGATCTAGTATTTATTTATGCGTCTCCACGTAAGTCAATTCCTCATCTAACTCATTCGTCTCCGCCTCAAGTACATGGGTAGGATTGCTCACATATTTTCTCAATTGGGACACATGAAACACATTATGTACTCGATCAAGGGCTGGTGGAAGTGCCAAACAGTAGGCCACCTCCCCAACTCTATCCAAGATCTCATATGGACCGATGAACTTTTGGCTTAGCTTACCTTTATTTCGAAACAGTATCACTCCTCACATCAGAATAACCTTAAAAAACACCTTGTCCCCAACCACAAACTCTATGTCACTCTTCCTTAAATTGGCATAACTCTTTTGCGTATCTTGTTCCGCCCTCATCTTCTCCCGAATAACACGTACTTGGTCAATCATGTCTTGAATCATTTGAGGTCCCAATATCATGGCCTCGACACCATTATCCCAACATATCGGACTTCGGTATTCCGTCCCATATAGAGCCTCAAAATGAGTCATCCCAATATTTTCATGGTAATAACTATTGCTATACGAGAACTCGATAAGTCTAGCTTATCTTCCGTTGTACCACCAAATTCCATGACACACGCTCTTAACATATCCTCTAGGTTCTGAATGGTTCTCTCTGTTTTTCCATTCGTTGGCGGGTGAAACACCGTACTCATCTTCAATTGGATTCCCAAAGAGTCTTGCAGTTCTTGCCGAAATATAGAGATAAACCTAGTATCATGATTCGACACTATATCCTTAAGTACTCCATGCAATTTCATGACATTCTTCCGATATGCATTAGCTAATTCCACCTTGCTCCATGTATCTTTCATTGGCATAAAATGTGCAGACTTGGTAAGTCTATTCTTCAATGACCCAAATCATATTATTACCCCTTGGTGTTTTAGGCAAACCCACAATAAAATCCATAGAAATAGACACCCATTTCCACTCCGACACTCTCAATGGTTGAACTTTACCTTGAGGTCTCTTGTGCTCACCCTTCACTCTTTGACATGTCAAACATTTCGCCACAAATTCCACTACCTCCTTTTTCATATTTGGCTAACCAAAACGTCTTCTTGAGGTCCTTATACAATTTATCATCTCCTGGATGCATAAAATAAGGAATCTAAAGTTCAATAATGATCCCAATAATTCAGTAATTAAATCACAAAAAACACAAAAACAGGATGATTCTAGTAAGGCAGCTTCTTTTTCGCAATCGGTTCGAAAAACTAGTTTGAGGGTTTCCCCTTTGAATTTTGCGTCTGATCTTGTTGCAATTGAGGAGGACGATGAAATGGAGGAGGAGATGGTTTATCCTGAGGAGGAGGACACAAATACACCACCACTTCTTCGCCTGATTAAGGAGGGTATAGAAGGTGAGATAAACTTCTGATCTACTACTGTGTTCTATTATATATTACGGTCAAATCCGCTGAGTAATGTTGTTACGGGATTTGTGAAACGTGTATGGAAGAGTAATGGTGTAGATAAGATTTCGTTTTTACCTAATGGCATTTTCTTAGTTAGTTTTAAAACTAAAGAGAAACAATAGACGATATTAAGGAATGAACACCTCATTTTTTATAACAAACCGGTGATAGTCAAGGAATGGTGCTCGGATTGTAAACTGATTAAGCATGATGTTAAACGAGTTCCTATCTGGATTAAATTATATGGTTTGGACATAAAATTTTGGGGATCTAGATGTCTTAGGAAGCTAAGTGGTCTTATAGGGAAATATCTCAAGAGTGATAGGGCAACTGTGACCAAGAGTTTTCTAGGTTATGCCAGATCACTGGTGGAGGTTGAGATTGGACAAATGTTCCCTAAGACTATTAATTTCCAGGATGAAATGGGGAAAGTGTAGACTGTAAAGGTTGGGTATGACTGGTTACCTATCACATGTGAAAAATGCAAAGGAATGGGGAATTTTGGGGATCAATGTAGGAAACAGGGTGAGAAATCAAAGAAGATTCCAAATGGGAGGCATGTGCAGAAGGTTTGGAAGCCAAAAGTGAGTAGACCTGTGAAGATGGAACCACAACAAACTCCTATCCAGACTGACCACTCTAAGTTCCAGAGTCCAACTATTCAACCAGCACAGGTGAAGCTTGTCTAACAGACTACTCCTGCTGTTCAATCAGTTGGGGTTACAGAAGAGCAGTTTGTGCCTAGAAGGATGTTCACTAGAATGATGAGACATGAAATTCTATAGAGCAGAGTGTTTACCCCCCCAGAGGAGTAACTTTTATGGAAGCATTGAAGATGTCTTGGCAAAATACTAACAATGGAAGTGTGTTGGGAAGGTATTCAAGGACTTGTTCATTCTGATAATGGGTAGCCTTGGATTCTAGAATAGTAGAGGTTGAATAGTATGAATAAACAAAAAGAAATAAAGTGGTTTCTCAACCAAAATAAGATAGGTTTATTTGGATTGATTGAAACTAAAGTTAAGAGCAGGAATTGGAATAAGGTCGGGAATTACTTATGTGATTCATAGGCCATTAATACTAATAATAGTAAGCATAAAGGTAGTAGGGGTTGGCTTCTCTGGGAGCCTAATCAGTTCCAAGTAGATATTAAATGTGTTACTGATCAAATTATTCATACAAAAGTTTATGACAAACTCAGAGGGATGCATTTTTGGTTAACTGTGGTTTATGGGTTTAATAGGGCTCATGAAAGGGTGAGTGTGGAATTCAATGAGGCAGTACTACCTTTATGCTCATGGGGCCTGGATTGTATTTGGGGACTTTAATAACATCATGGATTTGGATGAGAGGATTGGTGGTGGACATACTACTTGGAATGAGGTTTTACCTATGAGACATATGGCATTTGACTGTCAACTGCAGGAAATGAAAACAATAGGTGCTTACTACACCTGAATAACAAACATGTGGATTACACTAAGGTTTACAGTAGGATTGATAGGGTCTTGGTTAATGATGATTGGTTGGTTGGGGAGGATGAGAAAAGAACCTATATCATTACAATTAGGGAGGATGAGAAAAGAAAACCTTGTCCTTTAAAATACTTTAATATATGGGCTATGGCTTAAAATTTTGCAAGTGTTGTGATTGATGGATGAGATTTTAATATACATGGCATACCTATGTACAAAGTGGTGTAGAAAATGAAAAACCAAAAGAAGAAACTACAAAAGTTGAATAGAGAGCAATATAGTGACATTGAAAATCTAACACATGTTTATGAAATTGCATTAACCAATCTGCATAAGCAATTAGTTGAGGAGCCTCTGAACAGGGAGCTGAGTTAGGCTGAGAGTCTTTGTGCTAAAGAGCTTCTACATTTGAAGAAAGCCAAAAATAGTTTCTTAGAAAGAAGGCAAAGATGTCTTGGATGGATGGGAGGGATATGAATACTGCATTTTTCTATGCCAACATAAAAAAAAGGAGAATGAGAAACAAAGTGTTCCAAGTTAAAGATGGTGATGGACATCTCTGCAACACAAGTGAGTCCATTAAATAGGCTTTGAAGAGGTTTTACAAATTGTTGCTGGGGTTTAATAAAGAAGTGAACCCTGTTACCAATGAGGTGGTGAAAAAAGGGAGGTGCATATCTGCAACACATGCTGCCATACTCACTGCTCCGTCACTGATGATGAAGTAAAGGGTTGCCATGTTTTTTATCCCTGGGTCTAAGGCCCCTAGCCTAGATGGATACAGTAGTCAGTTCTACATGGATGCTTGGTCCATTGTGGGTAAGGAGGTAACACATGATATAAAGGATGCTTTCAACTCTAGGAAACTTATGAAACAGTGTAATCACACCATAATTAGATTGAAACCAAAAGTGGAGGTCCCTGAGCATGTGTCTCAATTCAGACCTATTGCATGTTGTAACACCATCTAAAAGTGCTTGTCAAAATGTCTGTGTACAATATTGAGTAAAGTGCTGCCTGAAATTATAATTTCTTCCCAAAGTGCATTCATCAAAGGTCATGATATTGTGGGTAATATACTAATTAGTCAGGATTTGATCAAGCTCTACAAGAGGAAGCTCTGTTCTCCTAGATTAATGATTAAAGTAGTCCTTCAAAGGCTTATGATTTTTTTGAATGGTTGTTCTTAGAGGACATGTTGAAAGCCTTAAACTTTCTAAAGGAATTCACTGAAATGGTCATGGAATGCACCACAACATCCAGCTATTCTATTTCACTGAATGAGCGGGTTTTTGGTATTTTTTTAAGGGGAAAAGGGGCTTAAGACAAGGGGATCCCTTATCCCCTCTGCTTTTTACCATCTGCTTAGAGTATCTGAGTAGGATAATGGAAGTGGTTCAAGGATATGCAGGCTTCAGGTTTCATCCTCTCTACAATAGAATTAAGCTTAGTCATTTGTGTTTTGCAGATGACTTAGTCATGTTTTGTAGAGGGGATTTACAGTCTCATGTGCTGATGTTGAGAGCTTTTGAAACATTCTCTAGGGCTAGTGGGCTTTGTATTTACAAGGAAAATTCAAATTTGTATAGTAATGGTGTTAGTGAGGAGATAATTCTCACTATAGAGAGTATCTCAGGGATGAAGAGGGGGAAAATTCTATTCAAATACTTGGGAGTGAATATCTCCCCAAAAAGATTAAGTGTTGCTGATTGTTAGTTTCTCACTGACAAAGTGGTACTGAGAATAAAAGGGTTGGGTGCAAAGAAGTTGTCTTATTATGGTAGAATGGTCCTTATCAAAGCTGTATTAGGCATATTACATGGATACTGGGCTCAAATCTTTATTTTGCCTTAATCAGTCTTGAAGAAAATTGAGGCTTTATGTAGGGCATTTCTTTGTTATGGCAATGAAACAAGAGAGATTCCTGCTTTAGTCTCTTCGGAAACCATCTGCAAACCCAAGAGAAAAGGAGGATGGGGAGTCAAGAACTTGTACTGGTGGAATGTGGCTTCTATTGCTAAGTATGTTTGGTGGATAAAGACCAAAGCAGATCACTTATGGGTGTGTTGGGTACATGCTGTTTATATAAAACAGAAGATATGGATGGATTATGAACCTGGGTAGGGGGCAAGCTGGGTGTGGAGAAAGATATGTTGGGTTAAGAACTTGATAAAACCCAGCATGTTTGAGTCTGGTTGGAGTAGAAGTAGTCTGGATTACACTATCAAACTGGGATACTCTTGGCTGGTTGCTGATAGGGATGATGAACAGTGGCACCCATGGATGAATAATAGGCTGATCATTCCGAGACAGCTATTCTTTGTTTCGTTAGTGGCACATAAGAGACTATTAACACAGGATAAATGCAACGTATGAAGAATTTTCAGGATATCTCTTGCTATTTGTGTGCTGATGCAGAAGAATCCATTGAGCATTTGTTCTTCTAGTGTGCTTTTAGCACGCAGTGCTTGAAGATGTTGTCTGATTGGTTACAAGTCACTCTACCAGGTAGTTATTGTATTAATTGGTGGTTGAATTTTAGGGGAAGATCGTTATTAGTTAAGTATGTCATTGGCATGTGCATAGCTAGCTTGATCTACAAGGCCTGGTGGTGTAGAAATATAGCACGCATTGAAGAGAAGGCTGAAAGGCCATCAAGGATAGTAAAGCAATGCAAGGAAGAAATTATCTGCAGGATTATAAATTGTGGTAGAGATAGAAAATATAGATGTGTTAATGGTTGGTTAAATATTATCATGAGTCAATGAGTTATATTAAGTTTAAGAGGCACATTTCTTAGACGTGTTGTAATGGAAGTGGTTTCATGATTATGAATGAAATTCTTACCTTTTCCCAAGAAAAAAAAAACAAAAAACAAAAAAACAAAATAAGGAGTACAATGAGTCTCCTCCAAAATCTTCCTCTTAAGCTCCTCTACATTAAGTACACACCATCTTCCTTCAAACCTCAAGCTACCATCTTCCTGCTATACAAACCTTGATGCTTCATTTATTTCCATAGGTTCCTTCCACTTTTTAATCCTTGGATCCTCAAGTTGCTTCTCCTTTATTTCATTATACAAATCGGGTTACAAATTCAAGTCTCCAATAACATCACCTTTCCTAATCACATGAATTTCCATCTTGTCTACCTCCTCCTTCAACCTCATCATAGACAATGTCGTACATAAAGAGTGCAACAACTTCCAACTGAAAGCATCTGCCATTACGTTGGCTTTTCCTTCATGATACTCTATTTCCATGTCATAATGTCCAATCAACTCAATCCATCTCCTTTCTCTCATGTTGTACGAGTCAGCAACCTCAGCAACCCAATAAATACTCTACAGGGAGGGGAGGGGGGGGGGGGGGGGGGGGGGATAGATTATGTACCCTTTTTTCACAATATAAGATGTACTAATAATTTGTGACTTATTGATTAAATTCAAATGTATGAAGTGTATAAAGATATTGCAAATGACAAAAACAATATGAGCAAAAGATACGAAAAGAATAAATAACACACGAGATTTTAACGTGGTTCGGCCCAATTGAAATGCCTACGTAGTCCACCCTTTTTTATTAATTATTTATCACGAGCGCCTAATCCGGTCTATCGTACAATAAACAACTAACCCACACGACTAACCGTAATCGTGCTAATGAAGGATGTTAATCCTACGGTGTTTGAGAGATATGAAGCTCTCGATTTTATGAAGGATGTTAAGCCTTTGTGGTTTAGGATGTTAACCCTACGGTGCGTAAGATGTTAAGCTTACAAAGTTTCAATATAAAATACAATCGATTCTAAAACAATACAATTCAATTGTCTAGAAAAGGATTGTATAACTATGCACTTTTAAAGATAAAATTTTGACATGAAAAGTATGTAATTTAAAGACTCAACTTTTTGAAGAATAATTTGCAAAATGAACAATTAAGACCAAAGCTTAAAGCAACGGAAAATGATTTTGTAAAATGCCAATTTAATCAATCAAGAAAGTTATTCAAGTCGTATATTTAGGTTTGGATATGAATCGTATATATATGGAGGCACACACGAGTAAACACCATAAACCTTTCGAATTAAGGTTTCTCGTGTGCTTGCCTTGATGCACACTCCAAAGCTAGATTTTTCATAAAATAATAAAAGAAATTCATTTCTAAAATATCTTGGCCAAAAAATTGATTTAGAAAGAATAAAGTATAAAACATATTTTATGAAAGTGTAACTGAAAAAGATGATAAAGAATCTTAACAAATATGGTTAAGATTTTTATGGAAATAGTTTCAACAACATAAAATATCTTTCAAAAGATAGAATTCTTGTTTTGGATAGAAACTCAGTCTTGATATATCTTTTTTGAAAGATTCTATAATATCTTGCAAGCAAGATTTAACAAAATCTTTCTCTAAAACATATACAAGTTTAAGCGTTACTCTAACCAAGAATCCAACAACCGAACAAGATATAACCATTTTGAAATAAATAATCAAAACGAGATAAAAGAGTTTTAGAAAATAAAACTCGAACTACAGCGGGTCTCAAGGAGACGGTCTCTTCAGATGAGGATATCGTTTCCTAAAACATTTGTATAGTTCTTCAGCACTTGAGGTAACCGTTCCCTCAAACGAGGACACCATTCCCTCAAGTTCAATTTGACTTTGTGCATAGTTCTAAGATACTCTTTTACAAAATATGTCCTTAACCTATTTCTAGGACTTGGTGACAACCTCACGAATGTATCCTTTGACTTTGATCATCGTCATATATGCTTTTTTTTTAATCAAGCTTGAGTGCCTAAAAAGTAAACGCTCCAAAACATACCAAGCTCATAAAAGCATAAATAAAGTAACTTAAAAATAAAACGGGAACTTGAGATGCTTCAAAACCTATTAAGACCTAGGGTCAATAAATTCCCCCGTTTTGATGATGTCAAGTCTTTCCTAAGATTTATTTCTAATGTCATTCCCCCTCAAACATATATCATCTTTATTCCAATAAACCAAGTATCAAAAGATGCAAGGCATCAACCTTGATGTCTACATCAAATCCTTTAGACGATATAGAAACACAAATTCATGACACAGAGAGAATTTTAAAGAATCCAAAGGGTTGACAATCAATTCAATCTAATCTTAGGTCTATTTCCCTCCTCTTGGCTTCATCGAAAAGGACAAGAGACTAGAATAAAACCATGCAAAAATTAGCACACAGAATCAACAGAATAAAAACATGAACACAAACAAGAAAACGAATAGCTGATTATCCAAAGAAATAAGAAAGAAAATATTATTTCACAGTAGGAAATTTAAGGTGTAGTAGAAAAAGAACTGATCCTAAGGCTGTCTATTTGTTTTTGGGGTTGAGGATATCAAGAATGTAACGACTCCAGGCAGTGTTAGCATAGATCTGTCAAAGAGGATCCATCGTCTCATTATGCCTGGAGGCAGGAGCAGTGGTGGTGCTGCGTACCAATTTAGTTTCTTCTGACAAACCTGCAGCCAGCTTATCGCCACCAGTCCTTATGCCATCCAGATCATGCATTATGCTAGACAAACACAAGGAGATACGATCCATGTTAGTCTTAACATCGGCCATAGGGGTCAAAGACTCCAGTATGTTCTTGCTAGCTGACTCAAACTCAGACGTGACAATATCCAGTTTGCGACTGATTAACAAAAACCAACCTTTGATATCATTAAGCCCCTTTAGGACATCAGCATTCACATGACATCCCCCAACAGAGCTCTCTGCTATTAATCTCTCATCTAATCTTGCAATTATGCACTTCTAAGAAGCCTCAAACTATGCAACAAGTAAATTCTGAATCTCATCCAAGAGAGACTGCTCACTACCTACTCTAGTACCTCCTTTCTTGGGTTCAACATGAACCTCCTCCACACCATCAGGAATCCCACAACTAGCCTATCCTAACTTTTCCTTACCCTTGACAGAAACAGAAACCATTCCTTTCAACCGCCCACGCTCGTCCAATAATTTCATCTCTCTTAAAATTGCATCAGACATAAAATCTTCGCACACAACCGATTTAACCAATCGTCCAACAACTCCGTTAGATTTCAAGAGTGAAGATAGCCACATGCAACATGGAATGATAATAGTACCAACCACAACTGGCTTAGAAACTTGATTTAACACATACTCAATATGACCAAAGATCAAGAATGGAACATTTACCTTGTCCCCATCAAGAATATGATACAGTAGCCGAACCTCATTACTGTGCATGTGAACCCCCGAGATAATACGTAACAATAAATGAGTAAAAAGCAGCGGAAAATACGGGTTTTTCAAAAACTTTTAGTTTGAAACACGTGGGTTCACTATCATAGGTAAACAAGTACAAAACGAAAGGTAAACTTAGGTTATTACAAACCAAGTCAAGCAAAAAGGGGAAAACATATCCCACGAATACCAGTCTCAAAAGTGAGTCTAAATGAAATGTAAGGTAAATGTCAATTATTATCGACACTCGCTAGCTCACACACGTCTTCACCCCAAGTAGCACTAACTTATACCTATTATTCATGAAACATGAATGCTACAGTCAGTGGGAAGAAACTCAAGGTTCTCTCAGCTATATTATATCAAAACGGACATAGACAAAAACGTAAAGAAAGCAAAGCATAGTGATTACAATATGAGTTGACGCGAATAGAAAATCATGAATAAACATAGTCATACATATTAACAAAACGAGACGAATAACATGGAAGAATAGTAGGAAAACATGTCATAGCATATATAAGCTTAGAAAAGAAATCAAAGAATATAAACACGGTTTAGTAATTGCGAACACATATTCATATGACAAATGACATATGCAAATATCCAAATAATGTAAGACCTTTAATACTCTTAGACTCATTTCCTCCCGGTAGGACGACGATAATATAATACGGTCCTAGTCTAAACCTGGCCAGACTCTCGGGATGAACGTTTCCTGATTCAACATGCGATGAATGATTCGCATCTAAGACTCAATCGACAAAACGGAAGTCGAGTACCTCGAATTTTGCAAAACGGCACGAAAGAGGCAAAAATAGAATAAGATAACCAAAATCCGGTAGAACGGCACGAGAGAGGCGTAAACAAGTCAAGCAAGAATGTATAGTATAATGACATTTCCACGAGTATACGACTTAAAACAAGTAGTCACTCAATATAAGCAATTCACACTTGAAACGAGATAAGTAACGATGATGACATTCAATAACTCGAGTGCGAAGTAATTTACGTCATTTCACACGTAAAGACATAAATAAACATTTCATATACCAATTACATGTTACTTGAAAGTAATATAAACAAGCGATAACAATGAATTAGGTTATAAGAAATATAAAGCAAAACGTAAACAAACCAAGCTCGAACCACAAACTAAGCATAGCACGAGTCATGGTGGTCACCAAGTATGGGTACGACCATACCGGTGGGGAGGAATTGGACCCGGCCGGTACGACCAAGGCAGGGCAGGGGGAGCAACTACACTTAAAGGCATCCCGGTGGGAGGGGAAGCATATCGGCCGGTACGGCCTGGTCATGCCGGTGGGACGCAACCTGGTACCGGTGGGACGAAGCTAAGGAGCAAGAAGGGACTGACTTGGACTCGGTCTTGGCCTGGGATGAGAGGCATACCGGAGGGACACGTGAGCACAAGGAAGGGAGTGCGGGGTATATGTGTGGGACGCGTTGGGACGGTTTCAATTTGAGTCGGGATTCGTTCTAAGCTCGTTACACCCATTTTAAACATATGTGAGATGGTCTTAAGTATATTTTCCTTATCCAAACTTAATTATAATATTTTTAATGTACTTTTACCCAATTAAATTATAAACATGTAATTAACAAGAATTTCATATATTTGAGACGGAATTCGTTCTAATCATCTACGATCCATCCAATGTCTCCCGAATCGTTCCAAACCTCAATATTCCAACAAAGGGGTTACTCTTTAATTCATCCATGAAATCAATTAATACATGTAACTAAGAGTACATGTGAGACGGAAAATCAATAGTTTACATATTCAAGTAACCAACTTTACCCAATTGTTCTCACACAAACATTTCCAACCAATTAATTCATGACATAATTAAGCATAATAACATGGCACAAACAAGACGGATTACTCTTTAATTCATCCATGAAATTAACCCATTATTTCATCCATGTGAATATACATGTAACAATTGAAGAGTGTATTGATCGAAGATACTCAAGAGAGGGGGCGGTGAATTGAGTATCTAAAATTTTTCGTTTTTCAAAACTAATTCCGTATTAAGCGTGATAAAATGTTTACTTGAGGTTTATTGATTAAACCTAAGTAACTTGAGCAATGAAAAAACGTGAAAACAAATGAAAGAGACGAGGACACTAGATTTTTGAAGYGGTTCAGTTTCACAAGTCGAAACCTACGTCCACTATTCTCGATTAATAATTTTAGTACCTTTCT